>APFE031379085.1:0-24736 GCA_000404065.3 Pinus taeda
CCCACAACCTAGCCCACACAAGCACCAAGTGTTACCACTATGCCGCACCAATGTTTCTTAACATACGATGGGTGAAATTTGTATTTAATGTTATAGCACATGGAGGATGGGGAAGGAGAGGACCAACCCCCTCCACATGTGACCATACCTAATAACCAGTGCTAACACTAATCGCGCGAGTTTAATGTGCTAAGTGATTTTAACTATAATTAAACCATGATTATCACTTAATTAATTTCATATTTAGTTGCCAGTAGTTTGGCCTATCCGACAAATCCAGCATTGCTCCAAATTTGGCAGGGTTAACTGGAGTTTCACTAGATTTGGTGGAGCTTTCCTAGGGAAAAATGATGAGACGATAACTTTTTCATTATTCAACCGATTTTGGCTCAAAAAGAGTCATTCCTAGATGATTTGCATTCTTTGAATGCAATGGAATAGGCTGCAGAGGAAGAAAGGCACTTTTGTACGTGATTTTTCTACTTTGAATTTTAAGAAATCTTAGAGCCACTAGCAGAGGAGGTGAAGCTAAATCAGCTGATGTCCAATTGTAGAGCTTGGATAGTCATTTTTTGGGTTTTTGGATCTTTTGAATTCAATGGAGTAGGTTGCAAATCCATTGGAGCACCATAGGTGCATGCCATAAGAGAATTAACCATTAGTCCAAAGAGGGCCTAGCCATTGAAGCAGGTCCAACGAGATGTATCCCAGGAGGGGTGAAATCCTTTATCATCTTTGTTTTATGATTTTCCGTGTTTTACTTCTCTACAAATTTACTTGCTATATATGTGTTTTAAACAACTAATTAACCTCATAAATTTCTCTTAAAAGACACTCAACACTTGACACATAATTCCTTGCATTTTGGTTAATTTGAGACGATCCTAAACACACTTCTTTTTATACTGACGAGGGAGCTTGCATAGCATTAACAATTTTTCCCAACATTCAAATCAAGTTGGTATCAAAGCACTGTTAGCTCATTTTAACACTAAGATGGTTTGCCAAGGTTAGCTAGAAAATTAGTTATTGTTTTTGTATTTGTGCAAGGAGAATTTAACTATGTGCAAGTTTATGTGTGTAAGATGAAGAAGGGAGATGGTATGAGATGCTTCTTTCTTGACAAACTTTTTGAAGCTTTGTGAAGCTTTTTTATGCATTACAAGTGTGATGGTAGCTTCAACAAGTGATGTTTCTAATCCATCTTCCTTAGCAAGACTTTTTGATTTAGAGATGTTGCAAGGTCTTATCATCGTGAGAGATATGGTGCAAGAGATGAATGAATATAGGAAGGAGGACACTATACTTCAAGAGGAGTTGATGGCCATGAAGGAGGAGAAGAAAGATCTTCTTGAAAAGATGTATGAGATGGAGATTCAACTCCATGATGCCAAGGAAACCCTAGCCAAGTATGTGCATGAAAATGAGGTATGTAATTAAAGTTTATCTTCAATTTCCCCTAAAAATGAATGTTTTTATGCTTTTGAAAGACATGCTAGAGGAATAGGATCCAAATTATTGATGAAGATGGGTTATGAAGGTTAAGGGTTAGGCAAACATGCACAAGGCATTGTTGAGGCAATTGTTGTTGAGGAAAGGCCTAGGTATTTTGGTCTTGGTTATGGAAAACATGATGGAGAATGCTCCAAAGCCAAGGAGGCACATGAAGGTGTTCCAAGAAGGAATTTTATTACATGCTAACTACCTCAAGCTTGTGAAGTTTGTTTTCATGAGGAATGCAAAAGTTTTATAACTACTTTGCAAAAATATGCTCATAAGCATGCAACTAGTGGAAATGAAAAACAAGACGATGTTGAAAGCTCTAAGGTCATTGAAACCATTGTTGGTATTCCGAAGAGAGCCACTACCTCATCAAATTCACCTCTTCAAGAAGGCAACAAAGGTGAATGTGCAAGGTATAAATCTGCCTTTAATTAAGTTTTTTTTTATAACGATAAACATGGTAAATCTTCACATAGGATTTGGAGAAAATTTACATGTTCCTCTTATGGTTTGAATAACTATATATTTTTAGGTGTTGGAAGAGGATAGCCATACACAGGAAAATTTAAAAACAAAAGAGACCAAAAGCCAAAGGTCCATTGGATAATGGAAAACATGTTGAAAAGAAGATGCGATTATTTTGCACTCATTTCCATAAGAAGGGTCATCTTGTAGACAAGTGTTGGACTTTACATCAAATAAGTCATCCACGACATTTGAAGAAGGTGGAGAGAGATTTTGGAAAGAATGGAAAAGAGGATTCCATAATTGATGTGGGTCAGGATGATACACATGATGAAGTGTCGCTTAAAGAAGCACCATTGAAATGGTTCGGAAAGAGATGGTTAGATTTCTTAACCAATTAAGGCCTTTCATTTCTTTTGATAATTGATGCAAATATTACCTTATTTATGCATTTCCTTGTTATTTGGATGCATTTCTTTTCACCTGAAAGTATGTTTCATATTGCATGAAGAAAGATGTTGGAAAAGTACAGTTATGATTGACTCACTTAAATGCATAAAAGATGGCAATTTGCAACTACAAATTTGAATACATGTTGCATTCTTGAACTTGCATGTTTACGCTAGGAAGGTGTTTGAAAGTGGAGTATGTTGACTCACTATATTGCAACAAATTTGGTCATTTCAACTCTTTAAATACTCATACATACCAATGGGATTCTTGTACTTGTGAGAGATTTGATCATTTTTATACATGCATGAGAGTTTGTGTGTGTTAACAGTGGAATTTTTAATAGTTTCATTGTGCTTGAACATGCATGAGTGATTGACTTGTGTTGGTTGATTGCTTCGTTAACATGTATATTTTCAACTTGAGAATTTTGATTATTTGCACATGTATGAGTGTCAGCATGTGTGGTCGATTCATTGTTACATGTATGTTATATCGACTTGGAAGAGTTGATTTTGTCTCCAAAGATGAAAGGGATATGTGACGAATTGTTTCATGAGAATGTGGAATTCTTGTTGTAAATAATCAAGTTGTTGCACATGCTTTTGCTTGACTTGAAAGTCAGTTGTTTGAAGAAGCATGTTTTGTCGAATTGTGTTTAGTCAATGGTTTATACACCAAGATGTAAGAGTACATGGCGATTTTTACATGATGTGACATTTGTTGCTTTGAAGAAGCAAAATGAAGATGTCGTCAAGTTATATTCTTGCATGAGTGTTTTTCAAGGTTAATAATGTTTCTTGTGACAAGATATCACAAGATTTTGGAAGGTCCATGCTTGAGCAAGAGGCACATGAGTAGCCTTGATTCTGAAATCATGACATGAGCAACATGTTAATACTGGAGGATGATGGAATCTAGAAGAGGAAGTGGACAAAAATTCCAAAAACATTTCCAACCATTATAGACCATTTGATGTGTTGACACCAAGAAGCGAAAGAAATGGCGAATGAATTCTTCCAGATGTGGAATTTAGAACAGTGGAGGCAAAAGAAAGGTCATTTATTTTCTTTTTATTACTGATATTCGAACTCATTAATGTAGTTCACTCAGATGGGCTTAGCTTGGAAAAGTGGTTTCCAAGGAGAAACTTGCATCAAATGCATGTGTTGCAAAGGAGGAGCATGATTCTCTGTGGGAATGCCATCAATTAGCTTTCCAAGCACCGAGGGATCACTTTGGTACAAAATGGTGTTTAATTAGCAAGCAACCAACAAGTGTTGGACTGGGTTAGCAACAAAAGGAGAACATTGGTTGAAGTACCAAGCCATTTTCAAGGCAAGGCATGTCAGTGAACCCATGTGGTTGTAATGGAGATTTTTCCAATGGAACCAATTGATAGAACTTGGGAAGGAGAATAGTATTCAAATCTCATTAGATAACTAGATTTTGTGGGTCCAAAAGCCTATCAGTGGGAAGGAGTGATTGGAATCTGGATTAGGGACAAAAATTTTCTCAAAAATAAAATTGCTCTAAATTGCTCAAACCCTGAACAGTCATGTCTATCTCGACGATATGATCCCAATGCAACTCGTTTCACTCAAAACGGAGTTCGTATGAGAAAGATAGGGACTTCTGTCTACTTTGCGAAACAAAAGAATTTTGCAAAAGAAAATACAGTCACTGTCAAGTTAGGAGTCCATACTACTGAAGTGGCAGGTGACTGTGTAGGTCAAATTTTTGGTCAACAACCAATGAGGCAATGTCAAGTGGCGCTTTTTGATCGGTCTATAGTTTGATGAGTTGGCATTTTTGATTGGTTAGGGTGAGGACCAATGAGAAGAGGACATGTGGAAAGTCCCGAGGCCACCACGTGTCCCTCCCCAAAGGCCTAGTAGAATCAACACGCAATGAAAAAATGTTATTGGCAGGTTGGCAGAGTCGAACCCGCGGCCTAGCTGACACAATCACCAAGCATTACCACTATGACATGCCAATGTTTCTTAACATATAGTGGGCACAATTTGTATTTAATGTGAAAACATGTGGCAGATGGGGAAGGAGAGGACTAGCCCCGAAGGCTAGCCCCCTCCGCATGTGACCTTATCTCATAACCAAAGGCCAGTGCTAATGCTAACGATGCGAGTTTAATGCGCTAAGTGAGTTTAACAGTAATTAAACCATGATTATGACTTAATTAATTTTGGATTTAGTTTGTAGCATTTTGGCAGGCCTGAAAAATCCGAATCCACTCCAAATTTGGTGGGGTCAACTAGAGTTTCTCCATATTTGGTGGAGTTTTCTTAGCAAAATCTGAAGAGACCATAACTTCTTCATTATTTGACCAATTTTGGCTCAAAAATAGTCATTCCTAGATGAATTGGATGCTCTAAACACAATGGAATAGGTTGTAGAGGCATAAAAAAACTTCCATACATGATTTTTCTACATTGAAGTTTAAGAAAGCCTAGGGCCACCAGGAGAGGAGGTCAAGCCTAGATCAACTGAAGTCCAATTGCAGAGCTTGGATAATCATTTTTGGGGCTTTTGGGTCTTCTAAATCCAATGGAGTAGGTTGAAAAGACATTGGAGCACTACAGGTGCATGTAATCATAGAAGTGACCTTTAATCCAAAGAAGGTCTAGCCATTGAAGTAGGTCGAAGGAGATGTAGCCCAGGAGGGGTGAACTTCTTTATTAGCTTTATGTTATGAGTTGTTGTGTTTTACTTCTATGCAAATTCACTTGCTATATATGTGTTTTAAACATCTAATTAACCTCATAAATTTCTCTTAAAAGACACTCAACAATTGACACATAATTCCTCACATTTTGGTTAATTTGAGACGATCCTAAACACAATTATTTTTATGCTGATGAGGGAGCTTGCATAACATTAACAAGTTTTCCCAACATTCAGATCAGTTATAGTCACATGGAGGGCTTTTCATGGGAGTGACTGAGGTTCTAGTTCAGTTAAAAAGTAATTTAATTGAGGGTCTGGGCACCTAGAGTGGTTTGTTATCCCCTAGGGATCCTGTAGCTCTTGAGGAAGGTCATTTTTAATTTTGTTTGTTGATTCCTCTTCCTTAAATGCACTTGGGGAGTTGAATCATATCATAGTAATTTTTCATCTCATATTTACCCCGGTGGACCAGTTAGCTTGGGTAGGTGTGGGAGGAGGGTGTTATAGTATATAGGTTATTAAATCTGACTAAATTAAATGTCAAAGTTAGTAGATGTGTGTGTAGAATAAAGGATGTGTAGAAAAATGGGTATGTGTGGGACAAAGAGTGTGCAGGGCGAATGCATGTACAAAGAAAGGAACATAAAAAAATTACCCCACACATGAAACTATTTTAATTTAAAGATTTCTTTTTCATATCTAAATAATATATTTCTTAATGTATTGTTGTGCTTGCTCAATTTCACTTTTGATGATGGCAATGAAAGAGATAATTTTTGAAAGATCAAATCATGGTATGATCTCAATGATGCCTTTTTATAGCTCTTACTATCCATTGTTGTTATGTATAATATGGTGCCTCTATATAGCTCATATTAAGGATTCTCGTTATGTATGTAATATGAAGTTGGAATGTCTGCATCCATTGTGGCATAAGTAGTAATAAAATGTGACTAGTTCATACAAATTTTAATATAGTTATTTAAACCTATATACAAAATGTTTTTAAAGTGACATTTTTTTTAGAAAAGATCCAAGTGCGGAAGTAGTTGTGCGGAACGACAAGTATACAAAATTGAGGATGTACGAGGAGTAAAGGATGTGCAAAAATGGGGGTATGGGCAAGAGAAATGGTGTACGATGGGGAATTCGTATGCAGAGCAAGGAACAAAAACTTTCTTTCACACATGAAATTATTTAATTTAAATGAATTATTTTTTGTACTAAATATTATACTTCTTAATGTATAACATGATTTCTCAATTTTACTATTGATGATAACATGCATAAACAAATCAAGAAAGTGGAGAGGGATTTTCACCTAGTATCCTTCACAACATATTACAAATATGGGAGGTAGACCCATGTAAAAAATGTCAGTTTCAGATAAGGAAAAAATGTGAGCCTTGCATTTCCTTAATCATGTTAGCAGGGACTATGCTCCTATGCAACTATCCCACTTTTCAATGATATTTTTTATTTTTGGCTAAGCGAAAACTTTTATTTTTTTCTTATTAAACATAAACATTTGAGTGCAATCCAAGAACTTGGAATTTTATTTACATTAAAATTATTGTCAAATATTTTTTATTTTCTTTGGATGTTAGTTTTTCTAATAATTATTGGTGTTTACAAATGCTCCAAATTAGGTTTTTCTATTAGCATATAAAATCTGTTTGGTCTTTATCCAAAAAGGAATAGGAAGGTTAAGTGTAAAGGTGAGAATAAAGACCAATGTGGCCTATCTATGGTCCTTTTCTAGGTTTTTATCTCAAAAATAGGATCAATTTTGTTTAATAGAAGTTGATTTTAAGATACATTTCTTACAATCAAATGGTTACTCAGATGTGTGGATTGAAATATTGTTCTTTGGCTATAAATTTTCACAAACACATCATTATCATAATTGAAAGAGTTGGAAGCATGGCTATGTTTATATATCTTATTTATAAGAAGAATCTTTAATACATGGAAGCCAAGAGATTCCCTAAAATTGCTTCTAACTCTAGCCAAAACCCCCACCTCCGACTCAAGTAGGGATGACACAATGATGCCCAGTCATTGCTAGACCATTGGGGGATAAAGGAAGAGATCATATTGGAGAAGAAGGATACTATTAAAAATAATATCAGTTCCAACTTTAAGGATAAGTTTTGGGATGATAAGGAGATAGAGGAGAAAAGGAAGTTAAAGTATTATAAAGAGGTGACCAACCCACTCTTGCTAACTGGAATTATCTTTCCACCTTGATTAGTGCTAAGAAGAAGTTGAACATTGTGAAGTTCAAAACTAACTCTAATGAGATTTGAAGTGAAATCAAGTGTTGATCCATCCCCAAAACACATTGGGATGAAAGAATCTATCAACTTTGCAATACTAAGAGGGTTGAAGATGAATTTGAGCACTTTCTCTTGGAAGTTTTTGCTCTTACTCACATCCGTTCTCATTTCCAAAATATTTTCCACACTTCCAACCTTCTTGACTTGTTAAGTCAACAAAACTATAGTGATTTGGGAAAACTTTCTTCCCTTATTTTTTATCACAAAAATAAAATATTAATGAGTCTCAATTAATCTCTTACTTTCTTAAGGTTCAACAAACCACATTGGTCTTAGTGGATGTTAATCATCATCATCATCATCATCGTGATATTATTACTCCTTTTTATTTATTATTATTTTAATTAAAATGTTTTTTTACATATAACAATTTATTTATAGAAAATATAAATGCCTTATATACCCAAAATAAAGTATATAAATGTATTATATACAAAAGATAAAGTAATTTTTTCATATGATAATAATTTATACATATAATTTTTTTTGGCAGCAAACCGAATGGAAAATAATTATATATCTTACATAATGAAACCAAAATAAGAATCACTGAATAAAAGGATTAAAGTATTTTTTTTAAAGTATACAACATAAAATTTTAAATATAAATGCTTGGAAAGATGAGCAAAATAATGCATTCTTAATTTCCAATACTCATATGTTCATGACCTTTTTCCTTTAATAATCTAAAAATTTAACTTTTTACTAACCAGGAAGAAAGAACTAGAGATTTCATAGCTTTGGTGGGTTCCTATCCCTAAAGTTCTCTTTACTCATCATGTTAGTCATGTTACGAAGAAATAGAGAAATGTTTGTGGCCCCTATGATATCACATGACCCAAGGCTGCAAGGGAAACAAAAACATTAAGGGCCCAAGGCCTGCTTGCTTCCCAGGTAGTGATCCTTTAGTAACAAGGGTCATGAAATGATATCTTATACTGATATATGGAAAAGGAAGGAAGAAAAAAAATAACACACTCAAAATGTGAGTTGCTGCTCAATTACATTGCTTGCTGAATTCAATTGTTCAAAGCTTACATGATTATAAGGATTCGAAATCGCTAGGAATAGCTATGCTAATATTTAGCTCATAGACACATAACACACACATCACTATCACATCACCGACACATAAATTAACTTTCCATAAATAACTTGAACTACTAACTAACTGGACTTAATTTATCTTAACTCATGCACGCATGAGTAATTACCTCCAATACTCCCCCTTAATTACAACCACTAAACGTAACTACAACTATGATTGAACTATGCTTGTTGGTCTAAGTCTTAGCTAGGCTTACATATAAAAATTAACTCAAAAAATTATTTCATCTCTTTGCATGAGTAGTTTTATTTTCCTCTTTCCCCAATTTCTGAAACCTCTAACTAGCTTCAGTTTTATCCTTGTTTTTACGTCGAATGTTGCAAACTTGAATTTATTTTTCTATTTTTCCTTCTTTGGTTGACGTCGTAGCCTTTTCATTATTTCATCTTTGCTCATTAACCTTCCAAAAAACACTTCAGCTTGTCCATGCCTATCCTCTTCTTCAAAATTCTTTTTGTATGTGGATTGTTGTCACATGTAGTTCTCTTCTTCTTTATCTTCATACTCATATTAGGTCATTCAACAAATACAATAAAATTTCATAATAAAATTTTAACTCTTCTTGGCTCCATTGTTCAAAAATATGCTCCATGTTTCCTCCTTCAATCTCTATAAGGATCTCCATGTCTTCTTCTTCATTTTCACTTTTAGCTACAACTAAAAGTGGAATATTGTCCTAAAAATCTATATTCTAAAAAAAAATCATTAAAAAAATTTAAAACATCATTTAACATAATGTATATCTAATTCAGAGAGGTGTCCATCATCAATATCACATGTTTGATACATCATATCATTCACCGCTTTAATGGAAACTTCATTGTCATCAGTAAGATTTGTTGTTGGATTCTCTAAATCATACACTATTGCATTGGCAGTTTCACAATCACCAACCACTTATGGCTAAGGATAGTGGGATTTATCAATGTCTTTGCTCTCTTCTACTACTATTGTAGTCTTATCTGTCTGTGATATAACCCACTATTGCATGTCACTCCCCTTGCACCAAATTCTTCTTCTAGGATCTTCCATGCCTCCTTGGAAGAAGTAGCTTTTGCTACATTACACAAAATCGTTTCATCCATTTCTTGAGGAATGAAACTCAAAGCTAAGGCATATTTTTCCTCATCATGGGGATTATAATTCTTCATAAATATCATACCACAAATATTCGCAAGTTAGAAAAGTTTATGCCTTAACAAATCATATTTGAAAGTTCTTACTAGAAAGCATACGAGATTATAGCAAATTCATGCAACACTAATCAACGTCGATTTCTCCTCCATATTTTCCTAGACTTCTTGGTTCCTTGGTTGCAGCTTGAACCTCTCTAAACATGGCAATGTTGTTTGCCTTTTCTTTTTAATTTATTCTTTTGATCTGATTGAGACATCCTTTCTGAACCATGATTATCCTCTCTCGCTTATCGACCTTCACCTTTTGGTTTCTAGCTTCTTTCGTCATTACCCGAGACTTCTCTCCATATTGTCCTCAAAAAAAATATGCTTTTCAATATGCACATTCATAAAGAAGAATCTTCACCAAATTCACATATCCTTATGATAAAAAAGTTTTTTCCAAACCCAACACACTTTCATACTTAACAAAAAAGAAAAAAATTATAGACTAACAGACCTTTGCAAATCCCTAAAATCTATTTTCAATAAAACCCTTTTCTTTTTCTTTTAATTCTCTTAAAAAAAAGTCACTTAAAAAAATTTCCCACAATTATTTATTTATTTATTTATTTTTTTGGTGAAACTTTATAATCTCCAACCTTTAATAGTCCTTTAATAAACTTTTAAACCTTTTAAAAAACAACGAATAAAATATATATTTTTAAACACTTTAGTCTTTTTTGTGAAACTTTATAATCTCCCATCTTTAATGGTCCTTTAATAAACTTTTAGCCTTTTAAAAAACAACGAATAGAATATTACTTTTTAAACAATTTAGTATTTTATAACCAATCCCTTGCTTTTAGAACACACCTTCTAAACTTATATTTTTAAGAAACTTTAACATCAAATAAAAAACGTTTTCTTTAAGAAACTCTAACATCAAATAGAAAACGGGTTTTTTAAATCACCTTTACTTTTATACCTTTCAAATACATAAAGCATTTTTTCCAATACTTATCAACGATTTGGGCTTTGCTAACGAGCCTCGCGTTACTAACGCGTTTGCACTATGTAGCCTCGCTTTACTAACCCTTTTTTTATGAGGACCCACATTACTGATAACGCGCTTCTCGCTGCAGAGAGGTCGGGCTATCCCGAATTCCCGTTAAATTTGTTGGGTAACGCGATTTTATGGATTTTTCCAACAGTATAACGAGGGTAGCCTTTTTTCCAGCATTATAACGAGTGTGTAACAGATCGTACAATGCCTTATTGTGGCTTTCTTTAACCAAAGGGTTATTGTGGCTTTCCTTGAAATCTCGCTCTGATATCAATTTGATAAACGGACAGAGAAGGAAACATAAACTTAAGTCGCTCAAAACCGTAACTGCTGTTCACTTACATTGCTGGCTTAATTCAATTGTTCAAAGTTTACATGTTATAAAGATTCGAGGAGAAACATAAAATTAACACACTCAAAAACTCTAGCTGCTGTTCAATTACATTGCTGGCTTAATTCAATTGTTCAAAGTTAATATAGTTATAAAGATTGACACCGCTAAGAATAATTATGATCTTTAGCGCTCACACACGACACAGACATCACCATCACCTCAGTGACACATAGATTAATTTTGTGTAAATAACTTGAACACACATACCACTTCCACCTCTCTAACACATATTATCCTTAATTAGGTTTCACGAGATGTATATCAGATATTTTTAAAATTTATTTTAAAGCGTAAATTTTGTATAATTGGTAATTGTGTTAATTTATATTTTTAATTAATTTTTTTTAAGGATGGAAAAATTATTTTGAAGTGTAAAAAATCGGTAATCTTTCTCATCTATAATATCCAAATTTTGAAATATTTGGAAATAATTTTGTTAAAAAATTTAAATTTTAATGTTTTTATATAATTTCTAAATTTTGGCGATTTTAAAATATGCTAATTTTATTTTTTAAAGGGCCACGAGATTACAAATTAATATATCAAAATCTACCCTATATCACAACGATGTCAATATGGAGATGGTGGCAAGGATTGCTGATATGTTTGGAGTCGCCACAAAGTCAATCAGGGAGGGTATCAAGTATCTAGGTTTTCACTTAAAGGCAAAAGGATATTCAAAAGAGGACTGGAAATGGCTTATCGACAAATATTACAAAAAGATTTCCTACTGGGAATATAAATGCCTAACTCTCGCTGGAAGAATAGTTCTTACTCGTGTTGTTCTCTTACAACTTGCTATGTATTGGGCACACATCTTCTTCCTCCTGACAAGCACTATTCAAAAAATGAACAAGATCACTTCAAATTTCATCTCGGGTGGCAATGCAGTTCAAGGTAAATATCATCTCACTTCTCTGGAGCAGATTTCGAGGCCGAAGTCAACAGGAGGTTGGGGCATACTAGACTTAAGAACATTTGGAAAAGCTCTTCTGTGCAAATCCTTGTGGAGAGGCATCTATGGAAATGGTCGTTAGAGTAACACCATAAAAATAAAATATATGAAGGGTAAACATATGGAGTACTGGTTCCGTTTGAAAAGGATTGGAGTAAAAGGCGGTTCCGCTATCTGGCATAGCTTCCGCAAAATTGAACCTTTCTTCTTGAGCAATCTTAAATGGAGACTCCAAACAGGTAAAAGAATTTTCATTGGAATCGACCCCATTATGAGTGGATGCATAGACATTTCTATTCCTCATAGGATCCTTTCCTTTTTACACGGCAAAGGATACTTCACTTGGGACAAATTGATTGTTGACTCGCAGGGTCCCGTTCCCATTTGGAATCGGTGGGATGATATTGGCCTGCCGGTCTCATTGCTTTATTTATGGAATCCATTCAGGAATGCGCTGAGGAACTGTGGTTTCCTCCGGTCCAATTTACAGGATTTTCTAGTATGGCATTTACCAGGTTCCAACAAACAGGGGACTGTCAAGAATATTTATACTGAAATGATGGCTTCTAAACATGTGCTCTCTCATCCACTGTTTCCCATTGTTTTTTGGAAATCAAAGTGCGCTCCCAAGCTCATTTATTTCTCATGGCTGGTTTTTTATAACAAAAACCTGTCATGGGAGAATTTGCGGAAAAGAAACTGGCATGGCCCGAGCAGATGTCAAATGTGTGAATCGGCATAGGAATCAAACTTTCATATGTTCTTTCAATGCAACTCCATTCAACGGATCTGGCAGGAACTGGCTTTTCTATACGGATTTCGCCTTGTTTCACATATTTCTACTCAAGCCGCTTTTGTCTGGTGGGGTGAACAGCGAAAATCATGGATGCCGATCGTTGTGACTACTTTATGGTGTGTCTGGAGCTAGCAAAACAACAAAGTTTTCAATTATGCAAGGGTGCCTCTTATGGACATTATACAAAACATATCTTTCCTTCTTGGCTCTATCCCCAAAGAGAGTCCAAAAATGAAAAAGCCCAACAAGAATGGACTGTCTGATCCTCTCATTAGACCCCCAATGGCCTTTTTTGACGGAGCTGCCCAACGCAATTCTTGTGGCTGTGGGGTTTTCATAATCATCAGTGAGCATCTACACTACAGACTAGCTTGGAATGCTGGTAATGGGACAAACATCATGGCAGAGACGATGGCCCTTGCGGGCCTACTCGCTTTCTGCATCTTTTTTGACATCCATTAAATCTCCATTTTTGGGGATTCCAAGTTAATAGTTGATCATGTTAATGGTAAATGCTTCATCAGATGCCCTCATCTTGCTGGCTGGTTGGAGAAAGTCTTGTTTTTTTGGGACCTCATGGTGGGCAGCTCTATTCAGCACATCTACAGGTCTTGGAATTAGGTTGCCGATTGTCTGTCTAAGCAGGGTCTTCTCCTCGGTACAGGTATCTAGTCTCTGGAGGTTTTGGCATATGGGGAGTCTTACTTCATATAGGATTTATGTATCCCGGGCTTCTAATCTTCTCCATTGGTTTCAATGTTCATGCTTATGATCCTTCTCCTTTCTGTATCCTTTTTTAATTTCTCTCAAATATGGGTGGTCTTATATGATGGTATCCATCTCAGTCACATGCTCCTAGCGGGATGCTGAAGATATCTTTGCTAAAGTCATACCTTTCTTATCTGAGATTCTGTTAGTTTTTAGGCACAGAAGTTTCTCCCCTGGTATACGATATATGTAATTACATGATATGTTACCTTCTGTCACTGTTTATACAGGACCAGTATAATATAATTCCGCTTTTTTCTTCCTGAAAAAGTTTGGGGCAATCATTTTTACATCAAATAGGAATTAGTTAATTATTTCATAAAAATATGAAATCAAATATAATTTCTAGATTTTGACAATTTTAAATATGTTAATTTTATCCAATAAAGTTTGGACAAATCATTTTTACATCAAATAGGAATTAATTAATTATTTCATAAGAAATATGAAATATGTTTGAGTCAAAATATTTTGGCCCTTGATTAATTTGCAAAATTTTAAAAACTATTTGTAAAGTTTATTAAATTTTAGTAAAATTAAATATTAAACTTATCTTTTAGAAAATGAAAATTAATTTTTGAATTTCTAATTTTTGAAGGGTGGATGACTAATTTTTTGCACTTTAATATCAATGTATTGGAATTAATAATTGTTTAAAACAAAAAATAATTGCGAAATGTCCTCATAAATTAATTATAAAAAAATGAAAATATGAATTTTTCCATAATTAATATTTTCTTTCCATTCATTATCATATTTATTTTAATAACAATGTAGTTGCGAAGAGTCGTCATAAATTAAATATATAATTTTTTTCCATAATTAATATTTTTTTTTCCATTTATTATCATATTTATCTTTAACTATAAATGTTTATTAACCTATAATCATTCATTGCTTGCTTTCTATTAATTATTGTATTCATTTTTTTAATAACAATGTTTTTTCAACCTTTTTCATCAATATATTTTATTGATCACAATAATTTTTTTTATAGTTTAATTATTTAATTGTTGTGGACCCTTTGTCATAGAACATGTTATCATTACAATAGATTATAGGAAGATATTTGCCCTGCACCAAGGTTGTGCTTAAATCATGCACTAATATATAAAACTAACTACATAATCACAAATCAATTCAATTCTCTATTTTTTTTCATAAAAAACAAATAATACTAATAGCAATGTTGTATATTACACATTTTTTCCTATATTATGTTTTTAAATTTATTCATAAAATTTTCATTCTTTTTAATATTATTTTTCCTACATTTACCATTTTACAAACTACTCTCAAAAGCTGACTAATATATCTTAAGAAGTAAAATGATATCAAGAATGATATAGTGAGCAATGGTAGTCTAAAGAGTCCACCATAAAAGTAAATAAGTGATTCAAACACTCCAACATTCTGAGTTTTTGAATTTTTTTTAAGCTAATTCTGACTAAAAATCTACTATACAAACAAATTTGTGGTTTCAGTATACAGCCCCTCTTTTAAATTTATATGGTTGTCCATGCTTAAAAAATTTCAACTATAATACAACACAAAAACAAAATGAAGTTTAACATGACAATATTTCAAATGGAAATACTGATTTTTCTATAGGTTTGTCCAGGAATGTAGAGTTTTAGATGCGGTGATATATCCTAGTCTGAAGGTGTTGCTCACAATCCTCCTATTTCCAAACATTCCAACATGGCAGGCATCCATGATCGTTTAATGTGGTTAACAATAGATTAAAATCTAGTGTTATGGGGATTTTATCGGACTGCAATTGGTGATATTTTTGAGTTATTGTAACGATTAAGGGCATTGAAAATATTTTAAGTGTGATCAACAAAAACTTATAAATATCATTTAAAAAATATATGCATGATTATTATGCATTATGATAAACCGATAAAAAACCTTGCAATATCATGTATGAACAATTTAGCTAATAATCCCCCAGATTCATAAATGCAACGTTACAGAGACGGAATTAGAGAAGAGTAAAACGATAACTAGAAGGTACAGATATCATAGCCATTAGATAGCCCGTTCCATAAAACATAGTTTGGACATATAGCTAGATGCATAGGATGTAGATTTAGCAGTATAAGGTGGCGTTGGAGAGGAGATACTGCTCAATCTTCTTGAACATGGCGTTACTCTGTTCCTTCATCTCTTGTGCTTTGCCTTCGTCAGCCGGAGCACCAGGGAGGGTTTCGTAGTTGCAGATCCAACTCACCACACATCCGCCTTCTCTCCTGGGAACGATTTTGAGCTCAAAGTTTGAGGCACTCAGTTTCTTGCCCAGCATCCCTCCTTCTATCGTTATATACGTGAACACCATCTTCCCGTCGTCCATTTCATCGACTCGCTCCTTGGCGTAGCTGAAATCCTTGTCAGCTTAGACACGAAAACTAAAAACATTATAAGTGCACTCTAATTCAATAGAGAAAAACACTAGAAGCGGAAGTATAATGTTGATTTTATAGCCGTAATACCAGGGGTGAAGTTCAGCTGCTTGATGGTGCTGACTCCTCCATCCCCCTGCAGGAAGGTGACGGAAGAGAAAAAATCAGGAAAAATCTTTGGATGGAGGTTGTGGCTGTCCTCTACCAGGGCGTTCCATAATCTTCTTGCTTCCACCTCACTCAAATCTTCGCTTGTTGCAGTACTACTCACTATCTGGATTACCTAAAGAAGTCTATCGACAACAAAAAAATATAAGCTGCGTGTTGTGGTGTGCACTAAGGAGGAGGAAGAAAATGGTATATAAAGGCTATCACCCAAAACGGTGCATTTAAGAGCCGTAGTTCGTTAGATGTCACAATCACGGGGTAATGTAATCCTGAGTGAATTCTTTGCAATCGTATTACGTCCAGAATGTCAAAGGCAATAATGGAAAAGGAAGGCATTACGCTTTACTGGGCTTTTTACTCGGCTTTTCAATTGCCGCTGGCGTCATTACCGAGGTTGATTACCGGCTTTCCAAATGTCGCTTCGGGTAAGTGAACTTTATTACTGGCTTTTCAGATGCCTCGACTGTTTCATTATCAAAAACAAAAACATATAAAAATGGTCTATTTAATATTTTTTCCCGCAAGAAAAAGCACGATGGTATTTATATTATGTTCAAAACAGTTTTGTAGGGGTTTTGTTCTGGATATGGCAACCTATTCAAAGAGTATTTTCATTTATACATCTTTCATTGATACATATACAAAATTTTGGACTGCATATAGATCATTTCGTCATAGAAATATTCAGAAGATTTTCAAAAATATGTAGATACCTGTTGGTTGAGATATTATTCAGAAAAAAGGAGCTTGTAGCATACCAGAATATTGTCGACCTTATATGTCGGGTATAGAGAAAGGCTGAATGACATATGTACAAGGCTCCATAGAGATGCTCTGCTACTTACGGAATGGAGATTGCAATCCCTTTTTTGAAAGTTCATCTCCTTGCTCATTTTGTTTACGTTTTATATGTGAAATAGGGAATATAGCAAGCTTCCATAGAGATGGAATCCTGCCCAACCATCTTGTAAGGCTATCATTTTTTATGTCATGTTTGCCTTTCTCGTGTTCTATGATTATTTTAGAGTCCCCATATACATTGATAGGGCTGATGTCCATGAATGTACAGAATAGAAGCAGACCATGCAGGGCCATGGCCTCTGCTTTGTTATTTGTCCCATTACCACCATTCCAATACATGAAGTATTGGAGATCACTTGATATACCAATGTAAACACCACAACCACATATGCCATTTTTTGTCGCACCGTCAAAGTGGGCCCTTGGGAAGAAGAGTTGCTGAGAGTCAGAGGCTGTCATCTGTGGTTTTTTTTGGTGGGAAATGTTTTGGAAAATGGAGTAATAAAAAGGAATAACCTTATCCATAATACACTCAAAAATCTCCTTGTTGTTTTGGAAGATCCTTTTGTTTCTCCACTTCCAAATGAACCAGAATACAATTAATGGAATGGGACACCAGATATATTTTTGAGAACCCCACCATTCATATGCATCCTTTATGGATGGATGTGAAATTACAGGAAAGCCAAAATAAGTTGCCATTTGCATCCACAAACTCTAAGATTGAGGGCAATTAAAAAAATGTGTAAATTGTCTTCTGTGTTGGCAAAGCAAATTATGCATATGGTTGGCCCCTGACAACTCCTTTTTTGCAAATTTGTCCATGTAAGATTTTTATTATGGTATACTAGCCACGAAAACATAATGATTTTTAGTGGGCAACTTACCTTCCATAGAGAGTATGGAAAGATTTTCTATGAGGTCTCTCTTCACTGTTCTATCAAGGAGAGATATATGTCTCTTACTAAAACTATGGACCTAACTTTCTTTACCTCCCATTCAATGCAATCTCCGTCCTCTGTTTTATAAAACCTTTCATTTCTCATATTCCATACAATTCTTCCACTGGGTAGCCATTCCTCCTTCTAGGCCCAATTCTCCATCTGATTTCCATTGAGGTATGTCATCCTTGCATCCTTCTATAACCTGTGCTCAGAAGAAAATACCTTTTTGGTGGAGGAGTGTGAGAAGTTGTGGAGCGATTGGTGGTTCCATTTCTACGCCCTTGATTGCATCAACACCTATAAGGATATTGTTTCCAATTTGTAATTTCCATATAAAGTTTCTGTAGAAAAAAGGAAGAATCTTTTGCAAAGTTCTCCAAATCCCCGATCCTTGAGAGGTCCATTTAAAACCATTCCTATACTAGTAGTAAATATCTTCATTCCCAAGATATTTCATTTTAATAGTTTGACTCCATAAGCTTTTCCCAAGGACCACTTGCCACATTGATTTGCACAGTAGAGCCATGCCAAAGAGACACAGATTCATGATGCCCCAGCCCCCCTTTTTTTTGGGAGGAAGATGTTTTCTAGTTTTGTAAGATGATACTTTCTCTTTTCCTTGCATCCTCCCCTGATAAAGGTTTCCATTAGACTATTCAGCTTTTTTATTATAGTCGATGGAATGTAATACAGATGCGCCCAATATACACATATTTGAGCAAGAACCGACTGTGTTAATATCATTATGCCAGCTAATGATAAGCTTTTAAAGTCCCACCTTGATATTCTCTTATAAAATCTATTAATGATCCATGACCAATCAGAAGTATTGTAACCCGTGGGTTTAAGATGATACCCCAAGTATTTTAGCCCCTCTTTTATGGAAACAACGTGTATGTTAAATAGCTGTGAGATATATTCCATCTCTTCTTCATTAACCTTACCATAATGAAATGTGGATTTACCTTCATTGACATATAAACTTGTCATTTGAAATAAATTTATTATCTCATGCATTATATGCCAAGTATTTCTACAAAGCATAGCGAGCAGAAGAATGTCATCCACAAAACGATTGTGCGTAAGAGAGTTACCTCTGAAGATGGAAAGAGGTCCAATATTCCCCGCTACAACTGCCTTTTTGATGTGAAGACTAAGGGTATCCATGACCAAAATGAATAAAAGTGGAGACACGGAGCACCCCTGACGAAGTCCTCTTTCAGTCGAGAAAAAAGATGTGGGGTATCCATTAATGAGAACCGTGTAGTTGACTCCTTCCACACATGCCATAATCCATTTGGTGCACAGGTCTATAAGCCCGGTCTTGATAAGTAAACATCTCATATAGCTCTAGTCAAGGCAGTCATAGGCTTTTTTTCGATCAATTTTAAGAACGGCAGCACCAACATTTTTTGTTTGCATTGAATGCAAAGCTTCTTGAGCTATGGCCACAACTTCTAAAATGTTTCTACCACTTAGAAACCCATGTTGCTATTTTGTGATATGAAATGATAAATTGCCTCAGATTCTCTCTGCTATAATTTTAGAAATGATTTAATAGATGACATTGCATAAAGAAATCGACCTGTAATCTGCAAAAGAAGAGGAGTCCTTTCTTTTCGGAATCAGTGCAATATAGATGGATGAAATATTTGATGAATTCTCCCTTGTATCCTGCTTTCTTCTACCATCCCCAAGATGTCTCTTTTCATTATATCAAAGAAGTGGATGAAAATGTCTATGGTCTAGCCATCTGGGCTGGGACATTTGTCCTTTTTAAATGATTTCATTACAGAGAGTAATTCTTCCTCCGTTACAGCAGTAAATAACCTTGCATTATCCTCATCAGCGAACATTTTTGGGAAAGGATCTATGCCCCATAAAATATCATTTATCTCCCTATCAATCTCACATTTGTATTGTCTTTTAAAATGATTGACAACTTCTTTGGAAATGTCTTCTTGGGAGTGTAGATGGTCTCCCTCTTCATTTTTGATTTGCCAAATAGAATTTGAAGCTCGTCTTTTGCTAGAAAAACGATGAAAGAACTTGGTGTTTTTATCACCCTCCTTCAGCCAAGTGTCTCAACTTTTGAGCCACCAAGAGATTTCTTCAATCTTTAATATACTCTGTTTCTTTTTTCCAAGTTCCCAAATTCGTGCCCGAGTGCTCCATGGAATGGACTGGGAATTCATACCATCGGCTATTTCTGTTAGTTCTTTTTCAATTTCCTTCAGTTCTATACAATTTGATTGTTTTTTCTGAATTTGCTTCTTTCACTTTGGATTTAAGATTCCTCATTTTTCCAATCAAGTTCTCTGATGGAGAGGCTTTTGTTGTAGAACTGTTAGCCATCCAAAACTTGTGAACCATGTTGTTAAAAGCTTCCTCTTCTAGCCAATATTTGGTGAACTTGAATGGATAACTTTTCCGCGAATTTGTATTCATCCATTTTAAAGAAACGATAGATGGTCCGATATAAAAATAGGGAGAGTGAGAGAGGTCGGGATACCATATTTCTCCAGTAGTTTTTCATGCATAATGAATCTGTCCAGCTTTTTCGCAATATAGGCTTCCCATGTACGACCGTTGTCCCATGTGGGGGACAAATATTTTGGGCATATGTCTACATAGTCATATTACAACATTACTTCCCTGATTTTCTCCCCAATAGAGTCAGTTTTTTTCCCCTTCCCCCAAACTTCATCTAGACCCAGTGTGCAATTTAGATCTCCTGTGATGAGGAGCGATTCATTCTCCAATATACCGGAGGCAATAAAGAAGTCCCAATAGGAGGATTTGTCCTTGTAGGTCACATAGACATTCAAAATATGGATCCTGTCAACACATCCTCTATATCTAGTAGTGATCAAGATTCCCCCAAGGCATTGGAAAGTTCTTGCAGAGATCCATCTCAGATCCCATAACACCGCTAGACCTCCAAAGAGACCTGACGCCTCCATTTTCACTATATACCAGGATGGGAACATTCGCCTGAAGTAAGAGATAGTTTCCTGACTTTTATGCATTGTTTCCTGAATTAAAATAAACTTGTATGAAGATGAGCAAAATAATTTTTTTAGAGCAATATACTTGGGGTTTGCTCCTAGACCCCTTATGTTGAAAGATAGCATATTCATCATTTGATAGCAATCTCGGGCAACTCTGCTCTAATAGGCTTTTATATATTTTTTTCAAATTTATATTTTTAAGTTATTTTTAATTAAAAAATAAAACCCATAAAAATTGTATATTTAATACTTTACACAAATGAGAAAATGCAAATTTTGAATTTAATTAAAAACCATTTGTATTTATTGTATATAGCAATTAATATATAATGTTATTTTTCAAATTATTTATATTTATTGAAAATAGAAATAAGTGATATAGTACATAATAATTAACAATAGAGTACACAAAAGTCAATTATTTCCATCTCTTCACAATATTAGAGGAGACATTTCAACCAACTATATTTGAGATAAAAAGAAATAAAATTTTATTTAAAAATAATAAATTAATTTCATAATATTATATATCTAGCTAACCCATATAATAAAGAAATAAACCAAATAAGAAAATGGAATATATTTTGATGAAAAACGAGTAAATGTCATACATTTGAATGTCAAAAACGGGGCATGTCATAAATTTAAGTGTAAACAATAATTACAACAAAGAAATATGTATGAGAAGCAAATGGAATGTATTTCTATGATGTGTTTACTAACAAAATTTTAATTAGGATGACATTAAAGTTAATTAAAGGTATGTATGCATATTATATTTTATTCTCTTTCCATGCGAAAACAAAATAATTATAATAAAATTAAAGTTAATTATATTTTATTTTCTTGCTATGTTTATTTTTATTTTTTGAATATATTTTAGGGAAAGAACATGTATTTAACAATTATACTTATTTACACCATATAAAATATTATGTTTAAAATATTAAAACTATTGCAATTATATAAATTTAGTCTTAATAAATGTTAGAATTATATAAATTAAGTTTAATAAACATTTATTTATAATAAGTATCAAACATTTATATAGGTTTTACATAAAAAAACTAAAAAAATCATAAAATACTAAATTATACTTTATTAATATTATTATTAAAAAAAATAAATAAAATAAGATAAAATCAACTTTTGATTATTGTATACTGCTATGAATATTCTATAATATTCTATGAATGTTAAATCTCTATCATCTACTTAATAAATATTGATAACTAAATTGAAATTTTGAATCAGTGTTTCAAAATATGCACATTAAACTAATTATTTATTTAATATTTTTATTTTTAATAAAAATGTTAAATTAAAAGTTATATTATTAAAAAATAAAAGTTAAATAAATTAAGTAAATAATTGAAACATGTATTCTAACTAATAAACAAAATGAATCTCCCCGTTGGGGTGACGATCGAGGGAAGTAGTACGGAAGATGGGAATGATTATCCCCCACGCGACCATCTTAATGCATAAACATGTTGGTGCAAGAGCATTGAGAATCTGCTTGACGAATTTTCTTAAGAAGGTGGAAGGAATATTAGGAAGGTTGCTAACTTGGAAATTCATTTGGAACAATAGGGCTATCATATCTGTAGCAGAGGATGGAACTGTTGGCTCCAATTCTGCAAGTGGACTTCTATGAGCCCTAAGTTGCTTCATTGCTAGAGGTGTGTTTTGCATAGTGGTTCAGAGGTCTGAGAAGGATGAACTGCAAGTTCCTCTTGTTGCTCAGTTTGTAATCAGGGACCTAGGTTCAACTAATTTATTAGGCCTTTACGTTGACGGAAATATTCGTGGTGAAGGTGACAACCCATTGCAAGGATCCTTCCAAGCGGTCTAGTTGTGCAATGCAAGGAAGGTCACGGTGGGCGTCAGTGGATTATCTCAGGTAATTCGTTGCCAATCTCTCCATTTTGGGTGGATTATTCGGTCTTCTCTAGTATTCTGGCCTAGTTTTTTCCCAAGGTTGCTTGAATTTGTGTTATGTATAAGATTTAAACAAATTTAAGGTGATAATCATCCCGCTCTATTTTTATTTAGGAAGTTTCGCGTTACTCTTCTTCTATCAGAGATCTATGGGTTAGAGACAAGCTTGGCACTTCTTAATCACTGCTGGTTAGTGTCAGGAGCATGGAGAATTTTTTTTTTTTTTCTAGGTGCTTGGCTATTGGATTCCTTGGAGTGTTTGGTTTAGGAACGCCCCTTCCAAATCTTGGTTTTCATCTTAGTGACCACAATCCATTGTGGGTGTTTGTTGTTTATTGTTCATAGTGTATATTTGGGGTTTGAGGTGGGTTTCGTGGGGAAACTACAACTTCCCAACCATTCTTAGTTGGGGTTTGTGGAGCCCTCTTCAATTGTCAAACCTTGGTGGGTCTAGAAGAGAGGCATTGTCTGTACATAGTTAGAATGCCCATTTTTTGAGGGTGGGTGTAGTTTACTCAGTAGGCCACCTATCCATTTGTTGCGGTGATGTGGTCATTCTCATTGTGGGGGTGGCTAGCGGGGCCAAGGAGATAGATTGCAAGGGGATCATTTGGCAAAAGAGAGAAAGCTTGATCAACTTCTTGGTGGCTCCCCTAGGTGAGCTAATCTGCCACCTCCTTTTGATTTAAGAAGCTCAGATTCACCTTGTCCAAGCTTTGATGGACCAACAAGCTCAAGACAGTCGAAATGACCACATTGAAATTCTCAATTTTCTTAATGATATTTTGCACAACCAAGGATGCATCTTAGATTTCCATGAGTCACTATGTCGTAATCAGAAACACTTGCAAGATCAGATGGATAGTTTTGTAAGGCGGTTGGCCCATATGGAGTCTCACGTCCATGGTACCTTTCATTGCTGACTAACAGAGGTAAGTTTGCATAGGGTCCCAACGATGATAATATGGAATGAAGAAAGTTGGAAACATTTTGTTTTTTTCTTAGTTTTGTGTTAGTTGGGTTGTTGACATGAAATCTCTCAGTTTTGTTCAGTTAGTATCCATCTTTTTTTGTATGTATTTGTTGACCAACAAATCGAATAGGAGTGAGGCTTTTGTTTACTCGCAACTTCTCTACTCACAATGTAATCATCTTTTGAATTAATAGCAAATCTTCGACTTACAAAAAAAGACGAAATAACTATTTTCTAAGAATTTTACCATTTATGAAAAAGTAACTATATATAATAATTTTTTATAAAAAAATAAAATTAAAATTAAATAATATAATCACCTGGAAATTAATTTGAAATTAGAGTTTTAATAAAATTCTAATAATTAAAATAAATATTATGTTTTAAAGTAATTTAATATATTTATATAAATAATTAAATTTAAATACTTATTTTGATAAAATAAAATAATTAATATTATAATAATTATAAATATCAATTATAAAAGATTGTTTTTATATTTTGTTTAATAAACATCTATTATTAACTTTATAATATAAGTGGTTTTGATAAATATAATAGTTTTGTTTTATTTTTGAATATAATATTTTATAACAATTAAGTAATAGGGTGAGAAGTTGGGGTAAAAGTCTATATGGTCTTAGAAAAAATCTAATATTTTATTTTTTATAGGGCCTTGGCAATGCTTCTAGCAACTTAGTAGAAGCCTTAGCATTATGGAAAGGTGTTATGAGTCACATGCTTTAGAAAAGATAGCAATCCAATAATTACAATCCACTTTGAAGTGGGAAGCTCAATTTACAATGAATACAATGTATAAGACAAGATTTGATGATCCTAAGATTAGGT
>APFE031379086.1:0-38579 GCA_000404065.3 Pinus taeda
AATTCCGTTTCCACCACCTCTAGAAGAAAAGGTGGGGAATAAGAAGGTGTTAATGGGCGTAGAGGATGATAGAAAACTTGCGATCCAAGCTTGCGTTGTTCGCATCATGAAGAGTAGAAAAGTTTTGGATTGTTCGCGTCTACTAAATGAATGCTTTAATGAACTCAAAAGCGTGTTCAAGCCGGACGTCAAAGCAATCAAAAACGAGATCGAATTTTTAATTTCCAAAGACTTCTTACAACTTGACCAGGAAAATCCTCAAAACTTGAAATATGTTGCTTAAATATAGCTGCATTCTCTGTAATGCTTTTCTTTCGAAAATCACAGTTCTTTTCTTTTTCCATTCATAGCCTTCACATTCAGTGACAGCTTTAGATTTAGATTCAGTGCACTGCACTCTTTATTGTAATTCTCTTTTCTCAAACTTTTTTTCTTATTCATCGAAGAAACTTCATATATTCTTTGTGACGGGTTTGACGTCACATGGTACATCGACTTATAACGGTTTCTTGATGAAATGTTTTAAAGGCTTATTGGTTTAATTTTTCCTTAAAGAGTCTCTTTTTATAACTAAACATGCCATACTTTTGTGATTAGTATGATAATGTGAAAAGATCATTGGATTTGCCTACGTTAGGTTTATCAACTATCAAATTTCTCATCATATGGTATGCAACATACCAATAGCTAGTCATTATGTTCCCCTGGTCTGTAAATATAAATTTGCTAGTACAAAATGGGTACAAATGCCAGGGAGCCAATCATTATACTTAAGGTTGAATAGTAGCCAATAAAACCCTAAAAGAAAGAAAACTATATGCAATGTCACATGGTTTGGGTTTAGTTTGGGTTTGACAATGATTGGGTTCCCTTTGAGTTTGGTTTGAGTTTGAATTTTTTGATGAGGTTCCCTATTAGGTGATAATATTCCTTCCCTTATAATAATAATATTCTTACCATCTTTAGGAAGGTTCATATGAGTGCCATACATTGACATATACCAACCTATTCTAGTTTTTGAGTCTATACCAACGATGATCAAATAGTTACTCACTGACATATCCATTACTTGGATATTATAAGTTGTTATGATTTCAAGATGAGCGCATAAAACTACCATGGAATATTTAATATCATTGGTATCTATTTGTTGAGAATTAGTGTAGACCATTCTTGGTTCTCTCCTCGTAGCACTATAAACCGAATTCCTCTATAAAAATTTTAAGCATGACATTAAGGATTGACCCAATATCAACTAAATGAAAATAAGCAATTTATCACATACTTCCATAGATACATAAAAATGAGGGCTTTTGAAAAAAAATCTAGAATTATTTACAACCAACACTTTGTCTTCAAGAGAATCCTCTTCTATGAGATCCGATGAAATGGATAGGTGTACGAAATTTTCTTTCAAGAAAATTCTTTAAATGTTGTTGTTTCTCAAGGATAGTGGTCACTTATCAACCTCCTTGGATGGCTAATTATTGGTATTTATAACTCTAAAAGTGTTCCTTGTTTTAGTCACCATTATTTCATTATCAATGACCCAATCCAAGGTTGTGACCATGTGCTCAATTCTTTTACCAAAAATTCTTTCTTGTGAATTATTTTTAACCTCACAAGGTTTTTCATCATGGTAATCTTCAGGAAAGTTACACCATGGTTGGGAAAGAAGGGAAATTGATTAATATGTTTGGGAAGGGTTTCTAATGATTTTCAAAGTGGAATCATCCTCGTGAGGTTCTAAACCACATTCTTGAAAGAGATTAGAAAATTACTCATGTCTTCCATGAGTTGAAGGACAAAATATATATCAAATTGATTAATTGGGTCTTCAAGTGGAAGACGAGTGAGATGAAATTGTTCTTCATATTCCAAACATAATATAAAGAATACCCCATATTACTTTGATTTTTCTCCTCTAAACAATGATGATAAGCTAAGAGACGAAGTATTATACTAGCGCATCATGGTAGCTTAATTTTGTGGCTCAATGATTTCTAGAATTTGATTATACAATTTTGTGAATCAAAGATCAAATGATTTAATAGTCTCACCTTTTGTAAAGTTTACATTATTATATCCTCAAAGGAGATCAATAGGGCTTTGAGGTCGTCCATAACTAGATTTAAACCAGTAACAAAGCTCTATCTAAGTAGAGAAGTCTTTGGGTGGAATTTCATAGAAATCAGTTGGTACTTTTTTTCTAAGAAGTCCATAAACATCAGCATGCAAGAATCATTATCATTGGAACTGATATTGTAATATGAGTAAGAAAAATCAATCAGAGCTTCATTAACAGTGATGGTACCACCAACCGAGAACTTTGGAAAATGATATTTAAATTTGGGCAATAGTGTATTAGTAGGTTTTAAGTTTAACGGGAAGGCCACATGCCAAGGAGTTGCATTCACATCTTCTTCAAATTGGAATAAACCATACTTCCTTATTACCTTGACATGATTAGTGGCAGACTACAATGGATTAAAAGATGAATGCAAAGTGCCAATTTGGATAGATGAATATGCAGTCAACGAAGAATGAAAAGAAGAGTAATAGATTAGGAATAATATGGGGTTTCTAACATTACTCTTTGAGATGGAAAGGTTGCTCTAAAAAAAAAGTGATATCTTGATAAAATTTAAGATGAGCTTGAGCAACAATGGATTAAAAGATGAATGCAAAGTGCCAATTTGGATAGATGAATATGCAGTCAATGAAGAATGAAAAAAGAGTAATAGATTAGGAATAATATGGGGTTTCTAACATTACTCTTTGAGATGGAAAGGTTGCTCTAAAAAAGAAAGTGGCAGACTACAATGGATTAAAAGATGAATGCAAAGTGCCAATTTGGATAGATGAATATGCAGTCAATGAAGAATGAAAAGAAGAGTAATAGATTAGGAATAATATGGGGTTTCTAACATTACTCTTTGAGATGGAAAGGTTGCTCTAAAAAAGAAAGTGATATCTTGATAAAATTTAAGATGAAGAAAGGAATGCATAAGTTTTAAAGTTGTCATTTTTCCTTTGATCGCCAAAATGTTTTCACAAGCAAATCTATTATGCTTCGCTACCAACTTCCCTAAATCTCACCGGGTGGGTGAGATAATGGGAGTAAGCCCAAGATTTATTGCCTTGAATTAAACTATAATAAATTATGCGCAACTAATTTATACAAACAAATGAAAGGGAGATCATATAAACAATAATGTACATTTTGTGAAGAAAATAAATTGAAATTTGAACAAACTGATTACAAACTAATGAATGAAATTATGAGTAGATTTCATGATAATACTCTATTAGCCATAAGGCCGCATAAGTATGCATTAAAATATGACATAAACAAACTCATAATTTTCACCCATTAATGTCATAAAAATCTGTTCACAAAAATTAGCAACATAAAGTAAATTTTTTAGAGAAAGATGTAAAAAAGATATTGGTTGTTGATTGTTAATTTTATTAATGAAAACTTGATTACAAGGTACTATTTTGGCTAATTATTGTGAGAATCTAGACCAAAAATCAACTTTAAAATGTCTATGAAAGACTCATATGTTGACACTCGAAATGTTAAAAGTTAGGCAAGATTACAATGGATTAATTAGCATTGATATAATAAATATCAAACCTTCTAACAACACAAAATAACATAGAAAATAAACACCAACCTTATTAAAAGAACCAAAAATTGATGAGCTCACTTTCTCCTTGTCATGCCTTGAAGGATTTTTGTTGTCACCAAACAAGTAAGCTCTTGTACTCTATAATATATTAGTCAAAGGAAAAATGACAACTTTAAAACTTATGCATTCCTTTCTTCATTATTATTTTCCAACCTTCCTTATGTTCCTTTTGCTTAGTTTTATATTTTCCTTGGGTAGTTGGTGGGAAAAATTGTTTTATAACTAATGTTTTTATGATGTTGAACTTTTTTTCTTTTTATTTAGAAGAAGACATTTAGAAGGGGTATTTTTAATTAATTAAATTTATATTAGTAGGTGGGGTCCCCAATCATGTCCATGAAATATTTTCATTAAACCTTGTAACTCCCATGAAACCAAATATATGTGAATATGACATCATTGAGAACACCATCACGATGAAAATCATACATATGAAGCAATCCAATATCCATACACATATTTAAAGAAGCATGTGAAACAACCCTTGTATCTCCGATCAGTCATAATACCATCAAAATATGTACCACAGTAAATAAAAAATATGTTGTTCCAATACTTGATAACGTTGTAGTATAAAATATGTTTATGAAAAATAAAGTAAAACCACATTATGCCAAAGAAAAAATGTATGTTAGCTATGTTAGTTTGCTAGGGCCATCCATGTAGAATGGTCTTTTCTCCTCCTCCTTTTCTCTCCTCCCCCCTCCTTCAGTTGTGGGAATATTAGTATGTGCGTGTAATGAAGTGTCCCCAGAGGGACAATGTACATGTATGGATGAGATACATAATTTCCCCAATGTAAGACAAGACAAATAATCAAGGGGTTGTTGAGCATGGAAAGAAGCAGCCTAAGATAATGCAAAGTGTATCTGAGGACTAATAGTCACAGAGTGAACTGAGTGATGACAAACATTAGGCTGATGTGTAAATCTAGATGTGGGCCTAATAGGGTTGGTGTCCCAACCATCATTCTATTGTAGTAGTTATTGAGATATATGAGGTTTTTAATTTCCATTATGCTAGGATGTGGAATAGGTTCATTTTGTGAAGCATGTGGGGTAGGAGGAGGAGGAGGACCTCTGAGGTATAAGTGACTAACCTGTTGAATAATCTATGGAAATTAGTTATAATAGGATTCTTCTACCTTGATAACTATTTGTGATGTGTTTTAGCTTTTCTTATTAGCATAGTCTACACTTGTTATTATTAGAGTGTGTCTTCTTAGTTCATCAAATAACTACCAAAACAAAGAGACAAGAACACACAATGTTGGCTTTTTTCAGGGCCAAAAAGTCTCCCTCTTGGAGAGGAAAACCAACACACAATTCTTCTTATAGAGATTCCCATTGATGAATACCAAGACCATGACCCTTGACTTAATTAAGTCATTCTAGGATCGTGACACCAATCCTTTTCTTGATACTCCTAAGATCATCACCATCACTACTGCTTTACCAAGTCATTGAGATCATCATAGTTGCACCATCATCAAGGTCATTGTTGTACGTTCACTGAGATAGTCATTGTTCATTTACTAAGATCATCACTGTATATTCACTGATATTATCATTGTATCATTAGGGAAATCATCATTGTGCCAACGAGCTCCATATACTGAAGTTGCACCGAGATATTTTATTATGATTATGACTTCAAAATTGTATCTCCATCAAACATTGTGCCAAGATTATGACTGCGTCCATAATATGAGATAGAGTGTCTCTGTAGGATCACTAAGATCCTTACCATCACATTTTATGCCTTGACTATCATTGTTCCTATTATGTGTTATGAGTGTGTTGATTACGCCAAAACGTGATCATGTGGAGGCTAAGACATAATGATATTAATCATTGTAATTGTCTAATATTTCCATAAAGGTATGTGAAGATAGCACTTCATTGAATATATTGAGATCATGATTGTTTGTCGAGACAGAGTATTTTGCATTGATACCTTCATCTTCGCATATATGTCGAGACTGTAATCACTTTGAAGAATTCGAGGTTATGACCCACAGTGATTGTCACCGAAGAAGGTAGAGGCATCTTATCTCCTGTAATGCAGATTCCATACAAAAACATGCTTGTGATTGACCTTCTTTTACGTAGATCCATAGCAAGGTATATATAGTATTTTCCACTTCATAATAAGCCGACTTGAGCTAGTGAAGAGATGCGTCTATAATGCAAGCTGACATGACACCATTTAATTTATTTTGTTGGCCGACTTAATTGAATTTTCCATTGTTTTGTTTGTGGACTTCTTCTTGTGCTATGTCTTGGAGGATTGTGCTTATCTTGGAGAGCCTTTTAGACTAGTATACATTTACACATAGGCTTAAGAAGAGATTCTTATACATGACTTTGACTCTTTGAATTTCCTAGACTTATGAAATGAGCAAGAAACTCATTCTTATAATTTTCAAAAATAATATTTCTTTTCCTTGACAAGTACAGAGATCAAAATTATATTTGTAAATATCGAACCTGGTTACACTTTCTTCAACACTCCCTCTTAACTAGGGAGGTATTTATAATGGTACTTAGTCATTCTCAATCTGAAGAATTTCTCATAAGAAGAATCAGATTGGTAACCCATCTGTAGAGCATCATAGTAACCAACATTGTTTCCACAGCAAGGCTTTGACCGATAGCTCTATCTCTCATCAGATCAGAGCATAATGTTGGTGAGAGCAATGACTATAGACACCTTCATCATTATCTCTCAAGGTACATACCCACCCAGATGTTCACTGAGTATGCCCTTCTAGGACTTTCTTCCCTTGGGTTCCCAACCCTCAAAGAATATCATTCCTCTTTCCTACTCTTATCTTGGATTCCCTACACATCCTCAAAGGGAATCGAATTCCAAATAATTACCCAATCCTCCATTCTTTCTTCCCAGGTGAAGATAAGAATGTTGTGTCTATCATGTGTCTACATTTCCATTCATGGCCTTCTCTAAGACTTACAGTTTTCATTCGTTGTCTAGTGCATGACACATAAAATTGAAAACCACATCTATCACTCCATTTTTAATCAGGGGTGACTTAATCCAGCCTCCCTCTTAATTAGGGATTCTCCTTTCATCAATAATTTTTTATTCGTGGGTCCTTCATCGACTTGATCAACTTCTTTTCTTGATGTCATGAAATTTAGTCGAGCTTCTTCCTTGTAGGGCTTTTGGCCATCAATCACTTTCATTCTTGCTTTGTCATGTCATTTCTTTTTCATGGAAAGTGGCCTTCTTGGTACATAACTGGAACATTCTTAATCTGGCTACTTCTTTCTCATCATGCTTATTTTAGGAGTATCCATTGCATGAATACTAGTTGTACTTTCACTTATAATTCTTGTTCTAGTAGCCCTCCATGAACTCATCCAAATATTATTCAAGAGATAAAAACATATCATTAAATAAAATCATACCTTTCGAAATGTCTCTTCATCATGACATATTTTCAGTAGGTATCAGCATCGTGCATACTTGTTGACACGTTTCCCAAAGATATCTATTGTCAAGGGTCTCTAATTTTCAAATTTTCATCAAAGTCTTCATATCTTTCAGGGAGATTTCCTAGTCAGCTCTTCATCATAGTAAGAGCCGTAGAGGAATCGGCAGATCTGCCGATTTCCTTCATCATAGTTTCATAGCTCACGATCTCTTTCTCAGGGGTTTCTAATCAGGTTTATGTAATTATATTCAACCACCTCATACTTTATATGAGGACATATTATGTTGATTTCATCTAGTGCGACTTATGCCATTTTGCATATTTTAAGAGCGGGATATCCTTTTATCTTTATCATGCTTCTTAATATATAAGTGATGATCTATATTACCTACAACCATATGACATGACATTTTAAAATTAAATGCATGCATACATACCTCATTTCACCTTTAGGTCATCTAGGCTTCTTCCAACAACTTTCTTGATTGAAGTGTCTTCAACCCCTTGATCTGCTTCTATTATTATGTCACCATAACATTATCCACGAATTCCATGAGTTGGAGTTCTTTATGAAACACTTTATTTCTCTCTAGATTAGTGAGCCCTACGATGAGGATTCCATCAGAGAATTTTGAGGATATTGTATATCCCCAACTAGTAGATGTTTCCTTTTGACTTGATGTATGATGAGCCTTATCCTCGATTACACCTTCCTTTCCTTCAATGTCCATTGAGGTTCCCAGGAGCTACATCCTACATGTTTGTATGCCATGGATTTTTTCCTTCATGATTCCCATGGTAATGTCACAAACTCTTGTTTCTAATGTTTTCATGATGCCACAATGCATCTTAATATCATGGCCATCTCTTTAATTAAAGATCAAGGAGCTTATGATAATATCCTTTTGTGAGGGAGGCCATCTTAATCGTAGTGGATATCTATTGCTCCCTCATTCCTTGGCCCTTTTCTTTAGTTTCCTCCATTTTTGGTGATATGAGCCTCTTTCTTGAATCTTATACTATTTTTTCTTTTCCTTTCTACACATAATTGTGTTCTTCAACATTTTTCCTTCTGTCATAGATACCACAAGTTGTCGAATGAGGTAACCTTCTTTTTTCATGGATATTTGTTACCTTGATTATTATCTTCTTATCATATTTCCTAGATCTGTCAATTGAGATCTCATGAATATGTTCTTTCTTTATTTGAAACCTTCATTTTGTGTAGATCATGTCTAAGTGATGTGACCTTCTATATTTCATTTTTCATAGAATGTATCCTCTAGTATTTCATATATCTCTTTGATGTCTTCTTTCTTCATACATGGGGATGAGAGAACCTTAATGTTTCATTCCCGTGAATTCAAAGAAGACCTTTTTCCTTGATATGTTCATTAACTTCTTTTATCTATGAGGATTATGACAATCCTCCCCATTTCATGCAAGGACCTTTGAAGATCCATTCAATCCATAAATCTCCTTACAGTCATGAAGTCATTTAACCAGACTTGGTTTTAAAATGAAAGATACTTACTTGACAAGTGAAGATGAACTCTTCTACTTGATCACTTTGATGCTGGTTGGAGATGATGTATTGGATTTTCCTCTTGGATGGTGTTCTCTTCGATGGAAAGCCTTTATTCAATGGAAAAGGTTCCTTCCTTTTGATGAGGATGATTTGTTGCTTCCCTGGGATGATATTCTTCTAGGGAAAGGAAATGATCCTTTCTTTTATAACCTTTAAGGTGATGACAATGTTTTTTCTTCTTCAATATGCTTTTCCTTCTTTAGTAGTGGAGATCAGGATTTCTACTAGGGTTTCAACCTGTTTCAATATGAAGTGATCTTTGATTTTGAGATCTTTTGAGTTACCTTTCTTTGTAAACACCTTGATGAGGGTCTTGGTGGCATTTTGATTATGGTTATGGAGACATAAGTTCTTGCTATTGTAGACTGCTTGTTGTGGAATTGATCCTTCAATCTTTACAAAACCCTTCAAATTGCTTTGTTTTCCTTGAAGAATAATCCTTGTATGTCTCTTTGTTGCCCTTCCTTTGACTTCTGAACCTTAGCTCTAATGCCATGTTGAATAATATAGGCCAATTAGTTATGATAGGACTCTTCTAGCTTGATAACTATTTGTGAGGTGTTTTAACTTTTCTTCTTGGCATAGTCTTCACTTTTTATTATTAAAGTGTGTCTTCTTAGTTCATCAAATAGCTACCAAAACAAAGAGACAATAACACACTATGTTGGATTTATGCCAGGGCCAAAAACTCTCCCTCTTGGAGAGGAAAACCCACACAAAATTCTTCTTATAGAGACTCCCATTGATGAATACCAAGATCATGACCCTTGACCTAATTAAGCCATTCCAAGACCATGACACCAATCCTCTTATTGGCACTACTAAGATCATCACCATCATTATTGCTTTACCAATTTCATCATTGAGTTCATCATAGATGTACCATCATTGAGATCATTACTGTACATTCACTGAGATAGTCATTGATGATGATGATGATGATGATGGTTAATGTCCACTGAGACCAAATTGGTCTATCGACCTATAATTTTCTTTCTTAGTTTTTAATTGTTTGGCTCCTCATATTTCTTGGCGAGATTGGTGTTATAGCTTTCTTTTTTTCTCTACGATCTTCCAACTTTCTTTATCTTGTATCTCCTTCATCTCTTCTAATTCTTGGGACATTGTGAGGTCCCTATAATACTAGTGATTACCCCATTACTATTGTAGTTATATCCCTTATTAATATTGTTGTGCCTTTATTGTCCCCATATTGTTATTAATGTGCCCCATAGAATCCCTCTATTGTTATTTTTGTGCTTTTATATTATTATTGTTAGGTCGGATGGGTTATATTGTGACTCCTTAGACTCCTATATATAGAAAGGAGGTTTTGTCATTTGAATCAACAAAGAAGCATTCATTTGTGTAATGTTAAGGAGGTTGCCCCCTCAAAGAGGCTAAATTCTAAGGCATTGATCTATCTTTTCTGTATTTTTGTGAGCTGGTTTCATAACAGACATTGGTATCTTAGCTTCACAATATATTGTGTTCGTCCTTTCGAAGATAGTTGGAGAAGAAGTTTGGTTTAGGAGATCTTCTTTGCTGTTAAATGAAGATTTATTTTGTGCGCAATCTGAACCCTCATAACTATTGATGCTTGAGGGGTTGTCGACTTCACTCTTTTATTGTTGGGCGGGGCTTTCCCCCTGCTTGTCTTGAGAGTTGTTTCTTTCTTGCCTGATTTCTTGTGATTCAGATTTTTCTTGAGAGTGTTCTTATTTGATGACAGTGTAGTGTTCCTTTTGTGCTCCTTCCCACCATGTAGATCTGTGGTGATTTTTTCTAGCAGAATTTTTCTGGGAGGATTTTGGGCAATTTTTGGCTAGGTGGCCTATCTCAAAGCAGGATCGACATCTGAAGAGGACACTTTCATAATCGAGTTTCTAGTTCCACACATAGTCTTTACTTGTTAGGTGTATTTTAGCTGGGAATCTGGCGCTGAAGTCCATTTCCACACATATGCGTGCATAGGTGGTTCTAGCATATTCCTTTGTTTCTGTGCACTTGCAATAAAATTTCCCAATTGCATTTCCAATTTCTTTTAGCGAAGAGAAATTCTAGAGATGCAAGGGTAGATTTAGCAATCTCACCCAAAGTGGTGTTGGGATTATGACTATTGTTGAGGGACCGAATGATGGGTTCCATGGCCTCATGAATAGGTCTGATTTTTCCCAAAACCAAGGGTTGGAAACTAGAATACATTGTCTGCTTTTAGGGGTTTCAAAATATACTATAAAGAAACCCCTAGCATAGGGGTAGATATTAATTGCATTAGGAATTAAAGGCTTCCATGCCTCCGATATCCAATTGTGGAGAGCTATCAGTCGTGGCCAAAAACCATTGAATCGGTAGATTAGGGCAGTCTTAGAGAACTTCAAATCCTCATTAAGTGAGGCCTGGACCACCTGGACAATGGGGGCTGGGGCTTCACTAACGATACGGGCAGGAGCTTGCCCCCCAGAGGTGGATGGAACTAAGCCAGCAGCTATTTTCGCGAAGCTGGGAGCCATCTGGAGAATGCTCTTCTGCTGAGTATAAAATATTGCCAAAGAGAAGCCACAGAATATTTCCAAAGAGAAGTGAAGAGTCGTAGATCTATAAACCACAGTAAAGAGAAGAACCGTAGATCTAAGGCCCAATTGATGAGAAGAGAAGTGAAGAGTCACATATCTATATCATGACTTGGTTACATTCTAGCAATGGTTTCCAAGACTTGGTTACAGAGAAGAGCCACAGTAATATGCATGTAGTATGTCAAAACTAGTATTCTAGATCTCCACCCAGAGCCGTATTCTAGATCTCCGCAGATCTTCGCATGAAAGAGCCACAGTAAGAGCCGTAGAGGAATCGGCAGATCTAAGAGCCGCAGAGGAATCGACAGATCTAATATGGTGTATCAATGGAGCTACATATCTCTGCAGATCTAATATGGTGTATAAGAGCTGCAGATCTTCGCAGTAAAGAGCCGAAGTAATATAATAGATCTTGGAGGGATTGAATGATGAAGAGTCGCAGATGAAATCGGAAAATCTAAGAGCCGCAAAGGAATCTCCAAATTCATTTACTGAGATCATCACTATATATTCACTCAGATTATCATTGCATCTTTATGAAAATCATCATTGTACCAACGAGCTCTATATACTAAACCTGCATTGAGATCTTTTATTAGGATTATGACCGAAATTATATCTACATCAAACGTTGTGCCGAGATTATGACTGCGTCCATAATATGAGACAGAGTGTGTCTCTGTAGGATGACTAAGATCCTTATCATCGCATTTTATGCCTTGACTATGACTGTGCCTATTATGTGTTATGACCATGTTGAGTATGGAAAAATGTGATCATGTTGAGACCAAGACACAATGATATTCATCATTGTAATTGTATGAGATTTATATAAAGGTATGGGAAGATATCACTACATTGAATATATCGAGATTATGATGTTTTGCTGAGACAGAGTGTTCTACACTGAGACCTTCATCTTTGCATCTATGCTGAGACTGTAATCACTATGAAGAATCTAATATTATGACCCACTGTGATTGTCATCGAAGATGGTAGAGACATCTTATCTCCTATAATGCGGATGTCAGATGAAAACATGCTTGTGACTGACCTTGTTTTGCGTAGATCCATAGCAAGGTATATATAGTAGCTTCGACTTCATAATAATATGACTTGAGGCAATGAATAGATGTGTCTTTAATGCAAGCCGACATGACATCCTTTAATTTTTTTTGTTGGCCGACTTGACTGCATTTTCCATCGTTTTGTTTGCAAAATTCTTCTTGTGCTTTGTCTTGGAGGATTGTGCTTGTCTTGGAGGGCCTTTTAGACTAGTATACATTTACACATAGGCTCAAGAAGATCTCCTTATACATGACTTTGACTCTTTGACTTTCTTAGACTTATGAATTGAGAAAGAAACTCATTCTTGTAATTTACAAAAATAATCTTAGTGGATATACACTTTCTGCAACATAACCTAGGTCAACTAATTGAACTCCTCAGAGCCCATGTCAAAGTGTATGGAGAATATAATTCTTTTATTTCTATTCCCCCTCCATGATACATCTTTTATTTTGGGTTTTCCTTTCTTGTTTCCTCAAGAACCTTTGTTAAAGTAACTCATAATGTATTGTGATCAAAAAAATATATCATGTAGCCATTAATTGTTGAGCATAAATATATAATCAGTAAAAATAACATAATGTTTAAAGTCATGTTTCACATAAATGTTGGAGTGTTTTGCATACACGCAATGAAAAGCATATAACACAGGGAAAGGGATTGATCATGAATCCAACAAAAGAAAGTGTTACAAAGAACATGTAAGTTGATATAATGAAGATGACATGAAAAATGAGATATTTTTGTGCTCATGTATCATGCTTAGTAAAACATTGTATTTTAGTTTGTGTGATATATTTATGCATGAGTATTTTATCTAAAACATAACATGCAAAAGATAGATTTCACAAACTATAGAGAAAATACATGAGTATTTGTAGTTGAGTAAAGAAAAAACAATATTCTAAGTTTTTATTTTTGCTTCATAATGGTGGCCATGGATATGGGCATGGATGAGTACTTATACAGAAGATTTGGAAAGAACAATGAACAAATATATGATCGAAATTAGCAACATGTTTGAGAATAACACTTTAGTGAGGTCAATTTGGTTACCTGTGAGTGAAATGAGGGCTGAGTTTTTCATTTTTTTCCTGAACTGATTTGCAAGCTATAAAGAAAATTCATAAACTTTCTAGCACTTCATTTTGAGTGTGATTATGAAAATGGTAAAAGGTATGGGACAATGTCTCAGTGTGGGAGGTGTGAAATGGTAAGTATGGTGTGGAGTAACCCTGTTATGCAAAAATGTCAATTATTGTCTTTTTTGGGCAATGAAATGATATTTTAAGGTCTACGAGACTAAAAATAGTCTATGAGACAATTAGTTCCATGTTTTTCACTTTTTGCAATTCAATCCTTTTCCAACTCAAATTGATCATGAGTTAGCCCAACCTTTCAATAATCCCCTCACTGAAAAGAAAATGCCAAGAAACTGATGCTAACATGTTCTCATAACTTTCTTTGATGTCTTTGAAAGCATCACATCCAAAATGAAATGTTCTTTGGATTCCACTACACCAGACGTGAAAAATGTACACACCCGTTCTTCCCAAGCTTCTTTAGGAATTTTCCACCGTCCTGTTTCACACTGAAGTTGATGCGAGTTGGTCCTTAATTGAGCAATAAGAACCTTTTCCCTCCACGGAATGCTAGCTCCAATGAACTCTTTTTGTTGTAGATCAGGTGTAGGGTTCAATTCCTTAATGTAGTACTTCTTCTTTCTATCCAACTCTTTCCCCCATACCATTTTACGAAACTTCTCCACAACAAAATTCTCTAGATTCTTGCTATTTATGGGATAGGCATTGATGTATATATTCCAGTTTTTCATCCATGTATAATTTTTTTCATCCATGTTTTCTTTCTTTCACTCATGCCTTCATTGAAGATACCATTAGACCATCTACCTACTCTCATTTTCTCAATTATTTTTATATATCTTATGAGTCACACCATAACAATTATTTTGATGGGAGTTGCTCCTGTTTCACTCAACATTATCTCATAAGGTACTGAACTTTTTATTTTTAACTTTCTCATGTTCAAATGTTTTGGATTTTCTCAATTTGTTTCCGTTTTGATATGGGGGTGTTGCTAGCCCACAATTCACACCCATATAGCATCACTGGACAAACTAGGAGTCCAAAAATAACTTTAATCATTTTCCAATCCCATAACTCTGCCTCTCTAAGAATGTTTTCAAGAGAATATGATTCTTTCCACCCTCCTAAAATTCTCTTCTTTATGCAGTCCTCCCAATTGAGTTTGTTGTTGAAATCAATCTCGAGGTACTTGTACTCATTTACTTCTTCAAGAATGTTTTCATCAAAGAAGAAAGTATGTTGGCTCTGCTTCCTTTTATTAGAGAAAATCATTATTTTGGTCTTGCTAGTATTGACTTGCATCCCCACTGCTCTATAAAAATGATCAAGGGCATATTAGTGCATTTGAAATCCATGGGTTGATTTAGAAATAAATACAATATGATCGACATATAAAAGAAGCTTTATCGCAAACTCCCCCAACCGAACACCATCTCCACCTTGCATATTTAGCCACTTTTCCAATTTATCAATGTATAAACCAAAAAGAGTAGGGGATAAAGGGCAATTTCTTGACTCCAATGCCACTTCTAAAGATTTTTGAAATACCTGTTGAGGTTCTAATTTTGACTTTCACCTCTTCATAAAGTCTATGGACAATGGCTCTGTAATGTACATGAATTTCAAGTTCTTCCATTCTATGCCACAACTTATCTCTAGGGACTGTGTCAAATGATTTTTTGAAGTCAAAAAAACAGAAAAATACTTCTTATTTGTCCTCCCAAACCTTTTCAACAATGTGTCTCAACGTGATACCATGATCCACTATAGAATGCTTTGGCCTAAAACCCACTTGTACTCTTTCCCTCTTTTCTTTTACCTCTACCCACTTAATAATTTCAAGTTAAGAAAGATTCAAAAATTATACATGGGCCATATCAAACTTAAAATCACCTTATGTTTACTTGCCAAAAAGTACCTTATGTTTACTTGACAAATTTCTAAGATGGCATGGCATAATGATAAATTTCGAGATGAGGATGGAGTTACAAGTAATTCACGCTACTTTTAACATGGCCTAGCTTAGCATATAAGCCAAGAAAATCATACAGTGACAAACCCCAAGTTTATCATATTAACAATGATGAGATATGTAACAGCCTGACTAAGTCTAATGTATACAAGGCATGGGTGTGGGTTGAGATATCTTGATGGGAATTAATACATTTTTGTTTTGGATGCATGGAAAACCCATCATTGTGAGACCGTAATATGGGTTGGGAGTTGACATGCCCTATTTTATTTGTTGTGGCTAGGGTTTAATAGAATGTTGAAGGGAAAAAATCATGAGGGGATGAATTATGTCTGTGTATTCATAAGGTTCTGTCAAAATGACAGGGCATTAACTGTTGACCAATATGCTTTGTCTTCCCTATAATTGGTTGCGAATGGTTCCTCTTACCAGTTGTGAGAGCCAAGTGAAGTTTCTAGTGAGCTCTAAAGCTCAACTTCTTCCTAGAGAGCAAAAGAACACACCAAATACCTTTACTTCATTGTGAGTCACGATGTTCTCCACGATCTTCAACGCAATAAACTATTGTAAGGTCTCATAAATTAATCAACTATAAAATTTATCAGCGTATGGATCGTAACATTATCAAAATAATGGCATATTATATATGCGCCATATGTTTGTGGCTTGCAAAAATTGGTTTGATATTCACGACATAAACCTTATAAAAGTTGTTTGATATTCATGTATAAATGTCTATGATAAGATTGTTACAAACTTCGCATACACATCGTGAAGGACTAGTAGAGCATATCATGTCTTACATATGTGTTGTGTATGATTCCATTGTCAATGGGGCCCTAAGAATTGTTAAATACTTTGCACTGTTAAATCCCTAGTAGTATATGTCAATGGGGGAACTTCAAGAAAAATGGTGGAGTTATCACAATTAGAAGTAAGCAACGGGTCAGTTTTTTAAGACACAAATAGAATGGACATTTGGCACTAGTTCTCACAATAGGATAACAAGATAATATACACTCATCCAAATATGAAGGATTTGGAACTCATTACTATAATCTTGTGTTGGAGATGATTGGAATGTCTCTTGTGTTAAAGATGATTTGTGAAGATAGTTTCATAATTATGATAGAAACATCATCTCAAAGATATTGAATTATAATTTGATATATCATTTAGAATCCCATGGAATCCCTCACAAATCCTCTGCTTTTATTGTTCCTACAGTTAATTGTTTAAGAAACTCCATCTCTAGTGATCACTAAAGTGAGATTGAGATTATTAATCTGGAAAGAGTAGGGCTTGGGAAAAAAGCCTTTTATATGACATCACCATGGTATCAATAAATTAACTAACAAAATTCATTGGAAAAATTAGTAATTATTTGAGTTATAGGTCGGCTACTCCAATAGATGTGTCCCTTCAAACTATGGTTGAGCTGGTATAAATAGTAGCTTATACTCCTCCATTTCCTTCATTCAACTCAGTGCAAGTATAATATACACAACAGAAAAGGAGACTAAAGGAGGATGAAAGTTGTAGATTATTGTTTGGGAAAGTCTTGTTGAGTATTATGTGATTAGTATTTGGGCTATATCTCTCTCTACTCATGGAGTACTTGTGGATTAAAAATTCTTCTTTTGTTGCAGCCCAATTTGGTTTAATTTGTGAACAAAACCTTGTTTTTTTCAGGCACAGACTAGACTCTCTTTCTCAAGACCCGAGACAAAACTCATCCTTCATTCCAGACCTACAATACCTAAGACCTGTGGCAGTACTTTCAGACTTGTGCAACCAATTGAAGACATGTTCTTGGCCCCGTGGAAAGAAGAAAGTCTCAGCCCTGTGGTAGAATTTTCAATTTGAAGGTGAAAAACTTGTGATAAAAGGAGCTTAGACCTATGGAGGCTCAAAAATATGGAGGATATGAAGCTTGTTGACTATGGAGTCTTAGATCTGAGAAGGATGATGAACCATAGCTTGTGACATGTGTATTAACCAGCACCTTGATCTTGTGGGCATACTTGTAAATATCTTAGTATATTAGGCATTGGTTGAAGTCCTTAAATGAAGAACCTTGAGTATCATTTGAAGGATATTAAAAGAATAAGTAACATTGGAGTATACATGTGAAGAGGGGTTGTTAATGAAGCATCATAGGAGTACACTTGAAAAAGAGTTGTTGAGGAAACACCATTGGAAAACACTTATAAAGAGGGGTTGTTTGAGGAGAAGAACCTTGAAAAGGACTATAGCTAGCTGGCCTTGAAGTGAAATTTTGAAATATCTTTTTAAGACACTTTGATCACCTGCGAAGTGACCTTGAAGACCTTTTGTGACGACTCTTCTAGAGCAATCTTAGAGCATACATCCTTGACCTTTGAGCTTTGACTTTGAAGATTTATTTGGAGCATATTGGAGACTATATTGAGCATCTTGAAAGCTTGTTGATGAAGCATCATTAGCTAGATAATTAGGGCAATAGTATTGAGTATTTGTTGAAAAGGATTGTGGAAGTATCGCTGAGACACTTTATGGAGACATGATGCATGATTGAAGCCCCAACGAAGTTGTTGTACAGAAGACAACAAAGAAAAAAATGAAATGGAGAGCATATAAACAATCATTTACATTTTGTGATGAAAATAAATTGAAATTTGAACAAACTAATAAGAAATTAATGAATGAAATCATAGGCAAATTTCATGATCATACTTTGTTACAAACTAATAATTTTCAGCCATTAATGCGAGAAAATTTTGCTCATAAAAATTAGCAACATAGGGTATTTTTTTTGGAGAAATATGCCAGAAAGATATAAGTTGTGGATTTTTCATTTTATTAATAAAAATACGAGTACAAGATACTATTTTGGTTGATTCCTACAAGAATGTAGACTAGAAATATACTTTAAAATGTTTAAGATGTAAAAAGACTCATACGTTGACACTCGTAATGCTAAAAATTAAGACAAAGTGTTGGGAAACTTGGAATCTTTTGATATTATTGGAAATATGTTCAACAAAATGTGTATCAATTAGCACTGATATAATAAATATCCAACATTCTAACAACACAAAATAACACAACAAATAAACACCAACCTTAATTAAAAAAACCAGATGAGCTCACTTTCTCCTTGTCACTCCTTGAAGGAGTTTTGTTGTCAGCAAAACAACTAAGCTCTTGTACTCTAGAATGAATTAATCAAATGGAAAATAATAAATTTAAAATTTATGCATACCTCTCTTCACTATTATTTTCAAACCTTGCTCGTGTGCCTTTTGCTTAGTTTTATACTTTCCTTGGGTAGTTGGAGGGAAAAATTGTTTTATAACTAATGTTTGTATTATGTTGAACACTTTTTCTTTCTAATTCAAGAGAAGACATTTATAAGGGGTATTTATAATTATTTAAATTTATATTAGTAGATGGGGACCCCAAATGTCCATGAAATATTTCCATTAAACCTTGTAACTCCCATGAAACCAAATTATTGAGACTATGGCAACATCGTGAACACCATCACCATAAAAATAAGACATATGAATCAACCCAATATCCATAAACATATATAAAGAAGCATGTGAAACAACCCTTGTGTCTCCCATCAACCATAATTCCATCAAAATATGTATCATAGTAAAAACTATAATATGTTGTGCCAAAACATGATAATGTCATAGTCTGAAATATGTTTAAGTAATATAACGTAAAACAACATCATGCCAAAGAAATAAATTATGCCAGCTTGGGTAGTTTGCTAGGGCCCTCCATGTAGAATGGTTTTTCCTCCTCCTCATCCTTTTCTCCTTGTACCTCTAGATGCATGTCTTGGACAAATATTTCTCTCCTCTCCCATCATTTCGCTATGGGAATGTCAATATGTGTATGTGATGAAGTGGCCTTAGAGGGAGAATGTACAGGCATCGATGACATATGGAACTTCCCCAATGAAAGATAAGTAGGATAATTAGGGGTTCGTTGAGAATGAAAATAAGTGGCTTGAGATAATGTATAGTGTATCTAAGGAGGAATGGTCACTGGGTGAATTGAGTGATGAGAAGCAATAGACAAATGTGCAAAGCTAGATGTAGGGCTGACAAGGTTGGTGTCCCAACCATCATTCTATAGTGGTTGGCATTGAGATACATGAGGTTCTAGAATTTCCATTATGCTAAGATGTGGAAAAGGCACTTTTTGCAAAGCATGCTAGGTAGGAGGAGGGGGAGGAGGACCTTTGAGGTATAAGTGGCCAATCTATGTCAATTGACTAAAATCCTCAAAGTCTGCATCAAAGTGCATGAGAAATATATTTATTTTATTTCTATTATCCCTCCATGACACACTTTTTATTTTAGTTTTACTTCTTTTGTTAGCTTGAGAACCTTTGTTAAAGAAACTCATAATGTATTGTGATAAAGAAAATCTATCATGCATCCATTAATTCTTGAACATGAATATATAATCAACAAAATAAAGGAAAATAGTGATGGTCTAGGGGCACAAACCAAGAGGAAAATTATAACCCAAAACCAATGTAACGTGAAGCAGAAGGATCATGCATTAAGTAGCGGGATACACTTGTGGAATTTACACTGGAATTTACATGGTCATGGATTATAACTAAAAGATTTGGGAGAGTGGGTTAGGGTGCAGTTTCCTCCACAACATGCATTATTTTTTTGAAACCATATAAATAAAACCTAGGTTGTGTGATAAATTTCTGAACCATGGGCAACTTGGAGGCTGGAGCATGGAAACTTGTATGTGAGGGTGAACAAGATTTTTTCCTTAATAAAAATAATGGAATAAAAACACTAAATTTCTTGCATTAAAGATAGTAACAAGATAGATGGAATGATGAGAGGGAAAACCCTGAAAAGGGATTCACTCTTGGCATTAGGTTTATCAGACAAAAAAAATCCATAATTTGCAAAAAGAACCAATAACTAGAGGGAACTGAGAGCAAATTCTTCTCATAACCATGATCAATACACTTTATCTTCCCTAGAGTTGGTTTCCAACAGTTCCTCTCAGCAGTTATGAGAAACACCTTCTTCCTTGAGAGAAAAGGAACACACCAACTACCCTTACTTGGTTATGAGTCACGATGTGCTCCTCAAGCTTCAACATAATAAACTAACTTTAGGTGTTATAAATTAATCAACTATTAAATTTCTCATCGTATGGCTCATAACATTATCAAATAATGATGTATTATATATGTGCCATATGTTTGTAGCTTGCAAAAACTAGTTTGATATTCATGGCATCAACCTTATAAAACCTATTTGATATTCACGTATAAATTCCTATGATAAAAATTTCCCAAACTTCTTCGACACATCACAAAGGGCTAGTGAGGAATATCATGTATTTCTCACATATGTGTTGTGTATGCTTCCACTGTAATCACAATTTACACTTTAATAGTTCGAGTGAAAAGCATTACAAGCATACCTTCACATGTGCCATATATCTTCACCGTAAAGCTTCTTAATTCCACATGTATTCTTGGATGTTCTTGCCATAGTACAATTTACATGACGCATTTTCTTGTGTATATGTCCTGGAAAAGTGCACCATGCCTAATAGACTATGCACTCATGCCATGGAAAATTATGCTATCCATGATTATGTTTAAAGATGTGTCATAAGATTGTTGAGTTTATTAATTAAGTAACCATGCCTTCATACCTTTATAGCATTATATTTTGTATTTTATTTCAAACAATACTTTTGATAACTATAAGCTTACACTTTTCAAACTTCTCATGATTTTCATGAAATTGTTATTTTAAAACTTAGTTTTTGCAATTTTTTTCACAAATATATAGTCATGTTGTAAAGAATAGTTTATCAGCAAGGGAAGTCTCCATTTTTTTACTATGCCCATGAATGATCCTGGAATTGTGATCATATCATTCTCATAATGATATTGTAGTAGTTATTTGATGAATATCTTAGAACTGCAAGTATCATAAAAGATTTCAAACCACATATGAAATGTATAACAAGCATATTTATCAATATATAACTCTCTATAGCCACATGTGTTGATTTGAGAATATAACAAGCATATTTATCAATATATAACTCTCTATAGCCACATGTGTTGATTTGAGAATATGGAATTGCAAAATGATGTTATGTAAGAAATATTTATTTCTCTAGGTGATTCAGGTGGATATTGGTGGCCACCCGCCTATTCCACCTAGACCTCCAATCAGTTTCATATGTTTCCTTGATTATAGCAACATTTACTATTTTTAGCATTTTTGGGTCTTGAAACTCTAGAGTTGTTTCGACCCCCTAAACAACATTTTTTTGAGGTTTGAAGCAAGCTCGACATTGTTTGTGGAGGGTTATGGAAAAACTTGTACTACTCTGAGAGATATTTCCAACAAGGTATCATACGCACCAAATGGAGATCATATGACCAAGTTACAACCGCAGGAAGTTGGTTGCCAACTAACCCTAACAAGGCCCACAAACTCTTGGCATTCCATCTCTTGGGGTTAGGGTTTTGGTTTTTTAGTGTTTCCCCTTGTTGTTCAATAATAAAAAGGTCCTTGAGCCTCATTGTAACACAATTTAGAGGAATGTAGTGGCCACATCTGTTCTCATAGATAAGCTACCATCACCTGAGCTAGTTTATTTCCATTCTGCTTGTAAACATCTTTTAGTTCTTTGATATTAATGAAATGAAGATTTAATTTTGCTACATCTCGGTGTTTATATATATATATATATTGTTACGTTCCTGCATAACTCTGGATCAGTGGTATTTGAGTGGTCTACTCTTTCTTTGTTTTACTTTGCATGTCCCTGACAAGGTCAAGGTATAAGGAGTTAGGGCTCAAACTAGTTGAACCTTTGCAAGACCAACCTCGTAAACCTCAACAACCTCCCATGGTAGAGCAAAAGAAAGATGAGGGAGCAGGAGATCCTTACAAAATATTGCTCGAGGAAGCCCTCAAGTGACAAAGGAACATAATGATGGATAAATTTTCCTAGATCCTTCAGCGACTATCCACAAGTGATGCATCTTCATCTAGCAGCCACTCTAGAGGCACCACTCCCTTTAAGGTACAAGTCAACTTTGAAATTCCCATATACATTGTAGATAGATGGTTAAAATATATTGGAAGGGTGTTTTTCAGTTCATTACTTTTCCAATCAGGAAAATATTACTTTTACACTCCTCAAAGTCACCTCCCATGACAATGACTAGTGGTAAACCTACTATGAACAAAAGGACGAGAGAGAACCCTCACTATTTTCAGCCACGACCACTTGGACTACTTTCAAAGATGCCATCAGGGAACAATATTACCTTGTTGGAAGTTGTGAATATAAATACATAAAGTGGACCATGTTGTGGCAAGGAAGGAACCACGACATATCGAAGTTCACCAATATTTTGCATACCCTTCACATGATGTTGGGTATCAAGGATTCCTAGTGGAATTTGGTACTCAAGTAACATGGTTGTCTACATAATTACATTTAGGACAAGATGGAGTTCCTAGACATCTCCTCGCTTGGCACCGACTATTGATACACTATCAGATCGAGCAGAAATTTAAAGAGAAGAAGCAAGACTTTGGATTTGTGAATCTGAAGCAAGGGAAAGGCACCCCCAAACCACAGAAAAAAAGGACAAAGCGAAGGTAGGGTGACCCAAGACAACCCACTGAAGCCATAAGAAAATAACAACACCACGAAGACAAAGAAGGACACAGGGAAATGGTGTAAGTTCCTTAAAAGCCCCACTCACAACAAAAGTGAGTTTAAAGTCAAGTAGTCACTAGTGGCTGAGCTCAAGTCTTATGAATCATGTGCATATTACGACTCTGAGTTAGAACCCAACAAGGGGAATGAAAAATGGAAGTAGATTATTGGTGTGGTTCCTAATTCCAGTATTGCCACCACCAAGATCCAGAAGATTGAGCTTGAAGATCCAGAGTGGGGGAGCGACTCTTCCACTCACAGATGTGGGTGAAGGGTTCTTTGCTACAATTCATTGTCGCATAGTGGAAGCCAAAATAACCTCATTTCAGTAGAGGTTGTGAAGCGGTTGGGCCTATTGACTACACCACACCCAGATTCGTACACCATCGAGTGGCTTCACCAAGGAGGTAGCACCACCTACCACCATCTCTTTGATCACTGCGAAGAAATGCAGTAACATCATTTTCGAGACCGAGAAATTTTCCTTCCTTATGATTCAACGTGAGGGAAAGAAGAATATTATGACCACATCCACATCCTCCAGATAGGGCTCCTTCATACGATAGAATTAGATGGACAAGGTCATGGAGGAGTACAAGCACATCTTCACCTCACCCATCTGGGTACCCCTGCACTGTCAAGTCAAGTACTCCATCAATCTGACCCTAGGCGAGCTGCTACCCAATAGACTGATATAATGACACTATGTTCTAGATAATGATGAAATTAAGATGCATATTCAAGAGTTATTGCAGAAAGGGCACATCAGGCCAAGTTCATCACCCTACGGGAGCCTGATTGTGTTGGTACAGAAGAAATACGGCACTTGGAGACTTTATATTGACTATCGAGCATTGAATAAGATCATTGTCCAAAATAGGTATCTAATCCCATGGATTGATGACCTTTTGGACCAGCTCAAGGGGGCTAAATATTTCAGCAAGATTGATTTGAAGTATGGTAATTGCCATGTGCCAATTGAACCCTCTGATGTGTGGAAGATTTCCTTCAAATCAAGGGAGGGTATTTTCGAATGGCTGGTTATGCCTTTCAAGTTGAAGAATGCCCCCACAACCTTCATGAGGTTGATGTACGACACCTTGTGGCCCTTCACTAACTAATTCGTGGTGGTGTATTTCGATGAAATTTGGATCTTCAGCCAGAGTTGGGAAGAGAACCTACACCATATTTTAGAGGTCCTCCAAACCCTATGACAACACAAGTTGTGTGCCAATTTCGAGAAATTCAATTTTTGTATGACCCAGGTTCAATATCTGGGGTACATCATTGATGAGCGAGGTGTGCATGATGACCCAACAAAGATATAATTTGTTTGAGATTGACTAGCCCCTGCTGTACCTGTTTCCTATAGGCAGTCCGTGGCTACAAAAAATATGCCAGGAAACCAACTCAACCAGCCTTTAGGTTCAAGTTGGCCCTTGAACCAGAGGGTGCTCCCTCAATGTTTACGACATTTTGTTTAACTCACCTGTCATTGAACAACATCCTATGAAGCACAATGGCCAGATTTATGGTTTTAATTAGGGATGGTTTGTGATCAATGATAATCCCTAATCATGATTAAAGGCCTCCCTCACAGGGTCCCTTTTGAAAGTGTCAGCTTCCAGCTTGACAGAATGACTTAGATTTTTCAAGAATTATGGTGGAAGAATGTAAGGGGATTCCTAATAATTGAACAGTCAGACTGACTACTTAAAAACTAGGGAAATTTAGATGTGTGTAGAAGATTTCTACAGCCCAACAAAAACATATTCAAAGGTAACATAAGGCCAAAGTGAAATCGATTCCAAGAGGAGCTATTTCAAACAGATAGTCTAATAAGCTGATCTCTTTTAATGGCTATCCAAAAACATAAAGAAAAATCCAGTCAAATAGGAGTTATCTTGGACAAATAGTCCAATAAGCTGATCTCTTTCTAAAGGTTATGATTTTGCAGGGAATTTCAGAAAGATTAAGACTTAATCTACCTTACACATACCTTCCTACTATTGCTTTGAACATATGTAGAAACAAGTTATGAAAACACTAGAAAGACATACGAGAAACAAAAAATTATGTCATAACTAGAGACGGAAGGCTTTCATTAGAATTATTCAAGAGAAGTTATTACATAGTTTAAGAGCCTTGGCATCAAAAGCCAACATTGTTTATTACAAATAAAATAATATATATAGACAACATCTCTCCTAACTGTTACACTAATTATGGAATACAATCTTGAATAGTATACTAAAAATAAAACAATGTATCTAAATTATCTGCTGGAAACTTTGAACAGCTTGCAAGTATCTTGCCTTGAGATCTAGAATTGGTTGAATGCCTGCTGAAAATATGCAACATAATCCTCAATTTATTGATCCTCTGTTGCTAGGTGTTTTATACTGATCTTCATTCCCTTGAGGTTTGGAAAAAGGTTGTTTTCCCATAATCTGCTATTTGTCCCTTTAAACATGATTGGTCTGCCATCTGCCCCTTTGAATTCTATTTTTGTCATTTTCTGATTTTAATCATACTTTATTTTGCCACAACTATTTGAGGAATATAAAATTTTCAAATATTTGATTAAACTCTTAAATGAATTTAAGGATTTATAATTTCAATATATATATTTAAACGATTTGATAAACCATCTACCAAATCCATGTATTGTTTCCACTTTCCATGAATCCATGGCTTGTTTCTCCTTTTCACCTTTCTCTATAAGTTCATTTCATGGCTATAAATTTCTTTTACCCTTGTAGAACACCAGGATGGTTTTGCAAAACCATGTGTTGATTTTCACTTTACTCTTTCATTTACATGAATGCCATATTTTCTCACCTGTATATTAATTTCGTATGAAATTTTCCCTTTTATTTTCTCTGATAAATTCATGGAATCCGTGAATTTCATTTTATCTGTGTTGTAAAATCATTTTAAACTTATTTCATTTCACCAACTTTGTCTTCCATCTATTAATTTCCTGTAAAATGTAGTTTCCATCTATGAATTTCTTGTAAAATGTAGTTTCACCTTATCTTTGCATTCGACTTCCCATCCACATAGCATTTATTTCATAATCGTATCTGTCATGTGGAAAGAGTTATTTTTGCTGACAAAACTAACCTCCCTAGGAGTCTAAGACTCTCTAGTGAAAAACAAGACAATTAAGAGCAATCCTTCTCTAAACATGCATTATTCTATGAGAAACCAAGTGTTTTTCGATCCTACCTCAAGTCCAACGCTTGTTGTATCAGTCTAGCCTCGTCGATCCAGATGAGCTCCTCCTTCACTTGAAACCTGCATACACTAACAATCAAACGATTACATAACACCTGAATATTCCATAAAACAAAGCATATTCAACATATAGACCAAGGAGTATATGAAACAATTCATTAACAACAAATCATTGAGAAGAATGGACTTATTTGTATTAAGGAAACAAAAAAGAAACCATTACAACCTGAGCCTTGGTGTTGTGCAAGTTCCTCCCAGGGTCCAGCAAGAGTTTTCCTCTACTTTGACAAGCTCACCCACTTCAAAATGAAACAAGAAAGGATGGTAATCTCTCCTCACAAGCTTACAATGGAAGTCCTAATTCCAGCAGCATCTACCCTTTGGAATGTTCAGCTTTCAACCTCCCCTCCCTTGGCCCAATGCCTGTATTTATAGTGTTCTAGAGGAAGTTATTCAGTTCCAACATCAATGGGATACTCCCTCTTTTGGATGGGGTAGCTCCTCTCTTGATGGGATAAGTTCCTCTATCATAGGGATGCATGAACCATCTGGAGGCGCTCAATACACGTCAAACACTCTTCTAGAAAGCTCTAGAAGTGACCACAAGTAACTTTTTTAAGATGAAACTCGCGCCTTACCTTTACAGGAGTACGCACCATCCCTTGACTTACAGAGCGTACAAGTACGCAGGTACAATGAGCTTGGGATGCGTACACGCAGGCAAGGTAGAGAGAACCTGCGTACCCAGAGATAAACATGATTTTTAATGACTCTCTCTCTTTTTTGAAGTTTGACATGGAGAGCAGAGGTATAAAGCTTGACAAGGAGGATAATATGACTATTGATGGAGCCATATAACTGCAGATAGTCATTGTGACAAATTTCAGTGTAACAGTATCAAATTCCATTCTATCCACATTTATAAAAGTCAAAACAATAACAATATAGTTCATGGCTTTCGGAGGGGGTAGTAGTAAGTGTTTTAGGAAGGGGAGTGCAAAATTACAAGGTGGTGCCATTAAAACTGCTTTTCGGACCCCCCACTTAATTAAATGTTGGAAGAGCTAGGGCATCGGAAAAGTATTTTTAATCCTTGGCTTAATGTGCCCATATCTCAAGGCATGGGAAAAAGGGGGGTTTTAAACTTATGAGTGCGGGGTGGACCATAAGTTTACCTTCTCACTTTGTTTGCAATTAGGATCCGATTATTCAATGTAGTTTTTCCTACAAGAAACCTGACTAAGTCCCAAGTCTGGTTATGCATGAAGGAGTCCATCTCTTCTTCCATGGCTACCTCCCACTTCTTCCTGCTTTCAACTTGCATTGCTTCTTTATAACATTTGGGTTCACCAGAATCAGTCAACAATAAATAATATAATGAAGGAGAGTATCGTTCAGGGGGTCTACTTATCCTGGTAGATATTCTAACACCACTTTCAGGTGTTTTGGGTGCATATTGCTGTTGTGGTGGTTGTTGTTGTTGTGGTTGTTGATTATTATTATTTTCAGGCACCTTTACTTTTTCAGCAATTTCATTAAGAACTACGTATCCCTTGTTTTCTTTTTCTTGTTTCTTTTCCTGCAACTGATTCTTATACACGACATTTTCATTGAATATTACATCTCTACTCCTAATGATTTTGTGATTTTCGTAATCATATAAGTGATAACCAAAATCATTAACACCATATCCAATAAAGGTACATTTCTTTGACTTTTCCTCAAGCTTTCTTCTATTTTCTTTATCAATATGGACAAAGGCCTCACAACCAAAAGGCTTTAAAAAATATATTATTACCTTTTTACCTATCCATTGCTTCCTCTGAACACAACCATCCAAGGAACTTGAAGGGACCTCTGTTATTAGATAAACATCCAGTATACTTATCTATGTATGTGTTCTACCCAAATATCTGTATATTAATCCTGCATGCAATCTCATGCACCATGCACACGCCCATTGATTGTTTTGTTCACTTTCTCTTAACACACCATTTTCTTGTGCGTTTTTCTAGTTTCATAATCATTAAAAGTAACGTAATAATGAGAGCCACCGAGAGATGATACCTGAGCAGGTCCCCATACATTTATATGCACAAGCTCTAATTTTTCTCTCTTCTTTTCTTTCCCAACTCTGAGAAATCTGACTCTCTTATGTTTTCCATAAATGCAATTCTCATAGAAGTCCAAATCAACATTTTTCAAACCCGGCAACAAATTCCTTGAGTGAAGCATATTCATCCCCTTGTCACTCATGTGTCCGAGCCTATGATGCCTATCTCAATCTCAACCAAAGCATTACATTTCTTGAAAGTACCAAATACATCATACTTATTCTTAATACAATAAATCCAAGTTTTTCTAGTTTCATCATCATTAAAAGTAACGTAATAATGAGAGCCACCAAGAGATGATACCTGAGCAGGTCCCCATATATCTATATGCACAAGCTCTAATTTTTCTCTCTTCTTTTCTTTCCCAACTCTGAGAAATCTGACTCTCTTATGTTTTCCGAGATCTACAGTATTTCTTTAGGTGTCCTTTATTTCGGCATTTCCAGCACACTATCCCCGATCTGGACTTAGATCTGCCTTTCCTTGATTTACTACGATATCTTGAGCTCTTTCCTCTTTCCATTTTTCTTCCCCTAGACTCTGCACTCAAAGCATTACCCGATGTTTCACCGAAGATTTTCTGTCACATTTCCTCGCTAAGGATAGCACCGACAACATCATCAAACATTAAAGTACTAGATCCAGAAACAGAGTTACTAATGGCCATTACTAAACCATTCCAGCTTTCTGGTAATGAGCACAAGAATAACATAGCTCTAACTTCATCATCAAAGTTTACCACTACAGAACATAACTGACTTGTAATAGTATTAAAATCATTTAAATGGCCTACAACAGATCCACCTTCCGACATCTTCATATTAAATAACCGTTTCATAAGAAATATCCTGTTTGAGGTTGAGGGTTTTTCACATAGTTTCTCCAACGCCTTAATCAAACCCTCTGTTTTTGTTTCCTTCGAAATTTTGAAGGCGACTGATGCTGCGAGGCACAACCGTATTGTTTCGGGTGCCTTTCTATCGAGAAGGTTCCATTCTTCATCTGTCATACCCATCGGCATCTTTGTTTTTTCCCCCAATGGTAGGTATAGATCTTTCTAATACAAATAATCTTCCATCTGCATCTTCCACGGTGAGAAGCTTTGGTCGTTAAATTTCTCAACCCTAAACTTACCATCTTCCGCCATTTCTCCCACTCGAAAGAGGAACCCTTCTTTCCTACGAGTTTATTAGCCAAATAGACCTTCGGCTCCGATACCAGATGTTAGAAAATTATATATTACATAGCAATGGAACACATAAAATATTGCAGAAATATAAACAAAGAAAACGCATAAAACAAGAGAGACACAGATATATGTGGTTCACCTAGTTTGGGGTATGTCCACCACGAATAGCTAGTCCTTCCTTTCTATTATCCATCAAAATGAAGAGACACAACCTATAGCAGATCCACTGTAATATCCTATGTTTTCTCTCACAGTCTCACGACTATACTTCTCGCTCAGAGAATACACATATATTACACAAACGCAATACAATGCCCTCATACAAAGAGAGGGGTTTCCTTCTAGATCAAAAAATCCTAAACTAAACATAAGTTCTACTGTTAGATCATCCGCCTAATGAACTGCCCAGATTGACTAGAAATTACTATACTTTTATAAGGCAATTTTACATCTGCTTTTAGCTTCAGGGGCGTTGCCCCCGAACCCCCTGGCCGGGGGGGACAAGTCCCCCCCCCCCGCGTGGAGGGGTGTATAAACTTCCTTGTGTATACATCCGACTGAAACAAAGACCTCTAAACAATCATGCTCCATACTCAACAAACAGTGCTCATAATCTGTTTCTCAGCCAAGACTCTATGCGAGAACTAGATCCTTCACTGTTAACAGTCACACTTGGTGTAGGCTTATCTTTGATCTTCAACAAGTTCATTGGGATTACTTCGAGCCTTTCATTTCTGAATTCCCGAAATATTTCAAAATATTTAGGACTAAGGTTCACTTTATCCCATTCGAATGCTTGTTCAAAGGATTTAACCAACTTTAACCGGCCTTCAAAATCGTTATCCTCAGGGTTGTATGGCTTGAGCTTTACTGCAATAGTGATGTTATATGCTACCTTGTTGGATCAAATTACCTTTTTGGCAATGTATGAAGCCTGAGGGCTTCCATGTTTACTAACTCCTTAATGCCATGATTAAAATTTTCTAAATAAAAAGAACCGCACTTGACAGGAAAAGGGGGCCATAATAACTTCTTGCTTTATTTGAGGACTTTATTTAGGCCTTTTCCCATGGCCTGGTGGGCGATTTCCCTTGCTAACAATTTATCAGAAACATACAAAGGAAGGAAATGTGGGTCGGCTGTGCTACCAAAAACCCTAATGTAGGTGAACCATTCATCAATAAAATATTTTCCGACAGCTAGAAGATCTTTTGTGGCTTCTTGGGAAAACCTGGTGGCTTTCTCATTGAAAATTATTTGATGCAGGGGAAAAATAACAGAATGAAATATTTTATATAAATGGGGTATATCATGGGATTCCGATATTTTCTTATGACTGACATGGATAGGGTAGGCATCCTATAAGGTCCATTTCCAACCCATGGTCGGAAATATAGTGTAGAAACAGATGGCATCCATAATGTAGGCACTAAAATAGAATGGGGAAAGGTTCTCTAGAGAGGAGGCTCTCTTGTGTCGATATTTAGTAATGATGGTGACTAGGTTATCAGATAGGATGGTGGCCCAATTCATGATGTGGGAATTAATGCAGACATCAACCAGAGGAATCCATTCTATTGAAAACTTAGAATTATTAGGCAACCCATATAGTCTACATAGCATAGCAGCTGCATAGTTTTAGGGGTTTTCCAAAAAGGCTATAGCATACATACCCAATTTGTAAAATTTGAATTTGTTGTCCAATACTCTCCAGCCTTGAATCAGCTTGAAGGGGTCTGCATTCTTCTTTGCAAAGTTGTCCACGTATGTCTTATCATATATATCATGAGGGTCACCTATATGGTACATTTTCTTTATGTCCTCTGTCCTGAATGATCCCATGAGTTCCATTCTTGAATTCCTGAATTTCCTATATTCTATGGTGAGGTTTTCGACTACCCACCTGATCATATCCATTTATGGGAGGATTTTAGCCCTCTCTCCTATCTGATGTAGGAAAGAACAGGAAACATCCTTGAATTGAAGCGCCAAATGTCTTGTTGAGTCAGTTGTTGCTCTTGTGACGGTAATCTTGGGATGCTCGTCCTCAAGCCTATTGTATATGACCTCCCAAGATTTTTCTCCTCCGTCATCGTTGCAGACTATATTAGAGAATATGGGAGCCATCTCTATAAACTCGAATTCAACAATTCTCTGTTTTTTTTGTTTCTGCATCACCTTCCTCAATGACATGTATTTTGAAGCTTGTTTGAAATGGACAAGATATATCAGTGCACACGGTATCGGGAAATTAAGACTGAAATATTTTCTAAAATGACTTTGGATCGTGAGAAAGGTTTAATGAGATACTCAATGTTAACTACCCATAACTTGGAAAATGATTACCTCTCTTCATGCCACTAAATATTAATTAACCTTTCAATTCGTTCATTTTTGTATTTAAAACACAATTATTTCACACACTTACTACTCTTATTCGCACATCGCAATCTTTAAACGAATACAATATAGCGTTGTCTTTTCTATAAGGAAAAATGTGATAGTGATTGTCGCAATATCGCATTTCGCAAATTTTTAATGGGCATTGTAGTGGCATAGCTTAATTACTTGCAAAGTTTTTGAAGTGCGATTTGCAAAATGACAAGGTGCCTATAATTGGGATATCGCAGTGGGACATTTGATTGCGCGTCGCAAATTTTTAAAGTTGTTTTATGATAGTCACATGGAAAAGCGTGATTTGCGATTTGCGATGAGGATCTCATCCTTGGGTTATTTTGAAATATTTTTCAAGGAAACTTATTAGAGTTAGGTTTTATTATCCTAAGACTAAAATTTAAAAAGGGTCCTCATTTATATCTGTAACCTTAGCTATTGTTATTCATAAATGGGGGATTGTTTCATATTATAGCGAGAGCATGATGTAGGGGTATCTATAATTTCTCTTTAACCGAGAGGTCAAAATATTTTACTGGAGGAGTTGGTTCCTAAAAATTTGGATTGTTAGGCCAGAAATTGTTTTAATTTTCCTCGTATTTGAGTAAATTAGTCAAATTGTTTTAGCAGTTGTAGTTTAGGTAGATTTTTATCTAGCTTAGTCCTCATATTCTATCTTCGAGGATAGTAACTAAATTAATGTAATATTCATATATTTGATTAATGAAAAGAAAGAGAAGTGTGGTGGAGTGTGATTTTTTTTCACAAGAGCTCTATGTTGTGTTTCATATTAATCCATTCTTCTCCCACAATCCTACAGAAAAATCTGTGTTTTGATTTTTTGCCTTACATTTAGTTGGTGTTTGGAGAATTAAATTGGATGAGATGAAGGGATAGGATTTATCCAAATAAATGCCTTAGAGGCATCGCAAATAAGAGAGGAAAACTAAGGGCCAAAGAAAACTAGAGGGACAAAGAAACGTGTTTGAGACTAAGTCCAATAGGCCAACACTTATTGGATTTCATTATTTTTGGAAAGTTTGTTAGTTGTTGGGGGTTAGGATCATTAATTTCCAGATTATAGGACACAAATCTAGCTGGCTGCCCAGATAAACTATAAGTTGAAAGTTGAAATTGTAAGTCAGAAGGAAGGACATGGATGCACAAACTAAAGGAGCAAGTGAGGAGCTTTGATCTTGTGGGAAATTATAGGCCCAACTTGAAGGTTTCACCTCGGCGACACTCATAAGCACCCTGTTATCAATGCGTCGAGCTCATATAAGTGGGATAGAAGCATTAGGAGTGGGACCTAATTGAGTGCGGGTGTTGATAGAACAGATGTTATGAAACCAGCTCACAAAAAGATAGAAAAGAGAGATCAACGCCTTATAAATAAGCCTCTTCGAGGGGGAAACCTCCTTTACATTGCACAAATGAGCAATTCTTGGATGATACAAATAACAATACCTCCTTTCTATATATAAGAGTCTAAGGGGTCATAATATAATCAGAGCCGACATAACAATAATAATGTGAGGGCACAATAATAACAATAGTGGGCTTCTATGGGGCACAATAATAACAATATGGGGACTACGTGGGCACAAAAATATAATAAGGGAGTTGTAATAATAACAATAAGGGGTTACACTAGTACTATAGGGACCTAACATTCCCCTATCCTTAAAAAAGTGTTGTCCTCAACGCTTGAGTAGTTCTTGATGCTTCTGTATAAAATTCTCATCCTTCCCTGTGGAATGTTCAATGGGTAAGTTCTTCCACTTGATCAGATACTCTGAAATTTATCAATTTTGTAGCTGTCGACTTCTAGCTTCTATGAATGCTTCAGGTTCCAATATGATTTTTCCTTCCTTGTCAAGTTCTAGCAATATGTTGAAAACTGGGATCTTCGACAACTTTTGAATGAGTTACCACCTGCTTCGTCATTTTTCCATTCCTCCCTTGCTTTGTTTATCAAATTTGTTTGGATAATTATACCAACCTCTACCATTTCTGCAACCATATGTTCAATTTCACTCCTTTGGTCCTATGGACATCTATAAGGCATGATGTTTGGAGGAACACTTCCTCGAATCAAATGAATAACATGATCATGATCACAAATACGTGGGATACCTTTGGGAGTCTAAAATACCTTGGAATGATTGTCCAAGACTTTTTGGAGATCTGGAGAAATAGATGATTTCAATGTGGGAACCATTAGCGAACATAATTGTGCAATTATGCCTCATTGTTCTTTCTTTATAAGCTTTGTCATTCTGTTAGAGCTAATTATCTTTCCTAGTTTCCCTGTGACACCCTGAATTCAAATTTCTTTCCTTCTGAAGAAAAAATCATGAAAAGTTCTTGAAAATTAAAAGCTATTATACCCAAGGATTGTAGCCATTAGACTCATAGTACAACATCAGTACCACCCATTGGAACGGAAAGCATTTGGCTATTCAATACATATTCTCCCATGGATAGCTTGATATTATGGCACTTTCCAAAGCAATTTATTGTTCCTCCACTTACAACCGTCACTTGACCCTCTGGTGCTGGATATAGGAAGAAATTCAATTCCTTGGCTATATTACAATGAATAAAATTATGGGTACTACTCAAATCTATCAACACTATTACCTTTTTCTTCTTGATATGTCCTTCTATCTTTATAGTTTGAGGAGTGGTAATTCAGACCAATGCATTACAAGATATGGTCAGATTCATTTCTTCTTTCTCTAGGGTTGGTTCCTAGTGAGTATCCTTTTCTTTTGATGTTTACTAATACTTTTCTTCTTGATATTTCACTGCTTGAACCTTCTTCTTCTTGATATGCCCTTCTATCTTGAGAGTTTGAGGAGTGGTAATTCTTGTCATTGCAATACAAGATATGTTCGGATTCATTTATTCTTTCTCTAGGGTTGGTTCTCGGTGTATATCCTCTTCTTTTGACATTTCTTGATCCTTTTTGTCATTAGGAGGCCTTTCTTGTAGCATCTTTTTCCCACCTTCCTTCAAACCTTTCATGTCTTTCTTAAAATATTCCATGCCTTTCTTCCAATATGCTTTCATACAATTGATATCAGCTTCCATGGCATAAATAAAACTATTTATCTTTTGCTTCCTTAGAATATCATTTACCCTTATATTCAATTTTGAAAGTCCTCAATGTCCTCTACCCTTGAACACTTTTATTTGAGATTTATCAATTGGCTAAATAAGGTGTTGCTCTTGGTATCCTCATAATGTGCTATCATTTCCTCCGTGAAAATTGACCATGTGACAAGTGGTTTACAAGAAAAAATACCTTTATACCATAAAAATTGATTCGATTCTAAATAATTAGATGCAATATGTACCTTCTGTAACAGTGGTACACCATGTAGATCAAAATATTTCTCCATTTATAGTATCCAATTTACCAGATCCTTGCCATCAAACTTCCTCATCTCGCTTTTTCTTGATTTTACGAGCTAGATCTTGAAACGACTATAATCTATAATTTCGGATATTTAAGTTTAGAAATTTTGGCTTGTAATAGGGCTCTGAGTCCTCTTTCTAACTCCACAAGTCTAATCATGATTGGATTCCTGAAGAAATATTTATTCCCAATATCCCAAGATGACCTAGTTATAGAATAGTTCAGTAGAGAAAACTTGTACGACGTGCCACGTGTCACATTTTCAACCTTAAATTCTGAAAATTATACCCAAACAAAATAAAGTTCGTTATCTTTCTGTAACTTCTTATGAAATTTCAATCTAATTCTTAGAGAGAAAGTTATGATGATTTTCCCAAGGTCACCTGTTCAGGATGTAATTTGGGAGTCTGCAAAAACCCTAACCTCCTCAAATCATATATATGAAAATATAGCGAGCCAAGATCTGAAATTTGGGCCTGAGGTTCAGGAAAAAAAAAAACAAAACAAAACAGAAAAACAAAACAAAACAAAACAAAACAAAAAAACAAAACAAAACAAAACAAAACAAAGAAACAAAACAAAAACAAAAAACAAAAACAAAAACAAAAACAAAAACAAAAACAAAAAAAAACAAAACAAAAACAAAACAAAAAAATCCAAAAAAACAAAAACAAAAAAAAAACTATAGTGAAAACTCCACAATGACATGTTTGGAGCAGTGAAACCCTAGAATCCAAAGCTTTGATACCAAATGTTATGAAACCAGCTCACAAAAAGATAGAAAAGATAGATCATTGCCTTAGAAATAAGCCTCTTGAGGGGGCAACCTCCTTGACATTACACAAATGAACAATTCTTGGATGATACAAATGACAAGACCTCATTTCTGTATATAAAAGTCTAAGGGGTCATAATATTATCAGAGCGACATAACAATAATAATGTAAGGGTAAAATAATAACAATAGTGGGCTTCTATGGGGCACAATAATAACAATTTGGGGACTACATGGGCACAACAATATAATAAGGGGGTTGTACTAATAACTATAAGGGGTTACATTAGTAGTATAGGGACCTAACAACGGACGACCTGAAAGTCAAACCTAGAGGAATGATTAAGAACCCAAGTTTGCACAACTAGGTAGATAGGGATCGAGACACGTCATACCAAAGGTAATACCTGAAGGGAGAGTGCCCAATGTTTCATGTTATAATAGACCAGAGGTTTGAGGGTTGGGATTACCCAAAAGTTACAATATGTTGCACAAAGCTTCATCACCAAGCTCGAATGGAGTGGGTGGAGCCCACCTGGCCTATGCCTAACTTAACAATGTAATTTGGAGTGCCCAAGGCTATGCACCATAATTTTAAATGCCAGGACACATTGGTACTATTCTAAATTCCTTCCACCATTTTTTTAAGTAGGGTTTCAATTCTGAATCATACATGCGTAGTGTATATCGCTTTTCTCCGAGGCCTATATTGTAAAGAGTTTTGACTCTTAGGGCTATAAAGACAACTTGAACTTGGTGGTTTTGCTAAGCGATTTTTTTTACAGGGCACCAACTGCAAAAAGGGGCCAATTTTAGAAACTCTAATGGAATATTCACATCACATAGTCAACTATAAGTTGACTATAATAGACCTCCTCAACCATAACTTGAATATATTCATCCAGAGTCAACCATGGACTACTAATCCTTCCGTCTAAAGATGGTGGTATCAAATAACATAACGAAATTAGTAAATGTGGTTGATATAAATTGATGAGTTCCATTTGTTTACCTTTATATGAAAAGTGACATATAAAATATTTTAGATCGACTTATATCAACCACATTTACTAATGTGGTTATGCTAGTCCTATGTATTCTCATATTCCTGCCCATTGCATATGACCTTCTATCCACATATATCCCAAGATTATCCATATGTTTTCATAGCCAAATTCATTGCATGTTTTTGTTCTCAAATTCATTGAAAGTTAATGGATAAATGAAGAGTTAAAGGCATTATTATGAAAAAATAAGAAATTGGATATAAACTATGAAGGTTTGTGTTAATTGAATTAATTAAAATGTGGAGAAAATATTTATGTGGTGTTGGTATCAATTTCTCACTTCAATTAAGTAAGAGGATATATACTAAATAGGTATTTCTCATCAACTAATTAAAATTTGATGTTCTTGTAATATTAAGATAAAATTGTGCCCCTCATGAAAGGATGTGTGATCATGTACATTGTGTTTTTGTTTTCCATTGTAAAAGAATATGGTGGGAATGGCATCATAATGGCATTAAAATAAGAGATCCTTCATTTATGAAAGATGTATAGAATGATATAAAGAATAATTCAATAGGATCGTTATTTAGGATATAATATAAAAGAATTACATTAATAAAGGAAAGGTTGATAAATTGTGGATGAATGAGAGGGAATGAGGTGATTGTAGATAATTGAAGAAGAAAAAAGCTAACTAGAGAATAAAATTAAATTTCTAGGAGAGGAATGAGGTGACTACAAAAACTTGAGAAGGGTAGAGTGAACTAGAGAAGAAAATATTAAAGATCAAAGAGTCAAAGTAGGTGACTACAAAAAATCAAAGAAGAGAAAAGTAAACCAAAGAAGAACATATTGGAGATAATTGATAAGAAAGGATTGGTGTCTTATATAGGTTTGTGTGTACAAAGTAGCTGAGGGGATTGGTTCCTCCTATAGGTTGGTAGGATATAATATAACAAAATTACATTAATAAAGGAAAGGTTGATAAATTATGGATGAATGAGATGGAATGAGGTGATTGTAGATAATTGTAGAAGAAAAAATCTAACTAGAGAATAAAATTAAATTTCTGAGAGAGGAATGAGGTGACTACAAAAACTTGAGAAGGTTAGAGTGAACTAGAGAAGAAAATATTAAATATCAAAGAGTCGATGCACGTGACTACAAAAAATCAAAGAAGAGAAAATTAAACCAAAGAAGAACATATTGGAGATAATTGATAAGAAAGGATTGG
>APFE031379098.1:7863-21652 GCA_000404065.3 Pinus taeda
CTCTCAATTATCCATTTTAACATATTGGTATAAGGAAGGATCTTGGGTCAAGCAATGATCCTGTGAAGAATAGAGTTGGCAATTTCATAGTTGGAGGCTTTAGAAGATGAAGTACCATCCGCTATTGCCACTCTTTGAATTACCTTAGGCCCTTCGCTTTCTAGCAATTGGTACATGGATTCCCACGAGGATGTTCCACTGTCTATTGTCCATGTAGTGTCTGAGAAAAGCGGGGCCATCTTTGTTACATCGGAAGCATAAGGTGCGGATTGTGAAGTCTCCATGGCTTTCTTTCCTTTCTTTGTCTTAGTCATCTTGTTACACAACTTTTTCTCGGGTTAAACCTGCAAATTGGAAACGCAGAGGAATGAAGAGCAATAGGTCTGAAATGTGGAAGCATTTGAACATACAAGGCTTTAAATGATGGAAAGCATAGTTTAAATGCGAACAAATCTATATACAGGCCATCAAATCACTGTAGCGCTTTAAATCATAAATAACGTTAGAAGTCTTTAATAATTGAAATCATGGCTTTTCGTGGTAATTTATTATCTTATTAATGTATCGCAAAAAACTTCCAGAGGGTATATAGAACCTCTTTCCGTGTGCTTTGCCTATATGCGATAGTGATATCATTATATCATTTCTTTGGGTATGGAATGTGATGATCGCAATATCGCAATTAGAGGTTTTGGAGTAGATGGGAATGGATATAGCCAAAGGCTTTTTGCGATTGCAAAATCGTGAGGAGTGATGTGGCATTAGAGCGGGTCGACTGATGATTAACAAGCGCAACTTTTCCTTTAAGCTATTCATTGTTATAATTTTTTTGAAGTTGCACTTTTTAGCAAGTATGTTTATCGCAATCAGAGGATCGGAGATGAAAGGAGCGGCAAGCCTTTTGCTAATTGCGATCCATCCAGACGTGACATATTTATAGATTGTGTTAATTGTTTTATCGGGTCCGGATAGTTTATTGCATATTGCAATTGGAATGGTCCTCAGGTTTTTCATATATCATGTTCGTTATAAAATTGCGATGTGGGCAAGTTCTGACATGTAGTATTTTAATGATACCTAAGCCTTTAAGTTTTAAGCATGTTTGGTTCTCGGGGGCTATTCTTTATCACATCACAAGTTTCGAAAGGATAAAATGGGGAATTGTTCATTGAGACTTGAGAAATTCGATATGTCAGGATTTCTTTAAGGCAGGCTCATTCGAGTTGTTTGGGCCTAATGAATTTGGATTTGTTTATTCAAAAAAATCAAATTTGTCCTTTTAAAACCCTAAAATATTTTATTTTTGTATGTTTTTAAATTTTAAAGGGTCCCTATTTATTTATATAATAATTTCCTAAGAGATTTTAAAAATAAATGGGGGGCTTGTTGCACAACACAACAGTAGGCTGACTTGAAGAGGTTAGGTGACAAGTTCTCGGAGGACACTTCACATAGATAATATTGACCTTTTACAAAGTGTAACATGACTTCATATTCATGACAATGACTCTTACATTTTATGACTACATGATAAATAAATCCTAAAGACTCTCAATGGGAGTTTTGACTCAAGAACAAAATTCCTTGGTCATGAAACCCATGAAGCAAGTCAATATAATAATTTTATTTCTCCTATTTACATCTCATTACATCATTACATGTCATTATGAAGACCGAACCTAGTTACACTTTTCCACGACTCTTGGCGCTCACAATCGCAACAATCCCTGTACAGTGAACTACATCTTTTTTGGAAGTGTCGCAGTCACTGTTGGAAGCACCCTGCTTCTTCTTCTTATCCTGTAACGTCTTCCACTCTCTCCATGATTCCTTCTTGGCAGTTGTAGGAGCACCGTTGCTCTCCATTGACGACGCATTCTTCTTGGACTGTAGAATCTCCCTCTGAATTTGCAATCTCCCTCTCGAACTTGACTCCCTCTGAGTCTCTGGAATCTGGACCTTCTTCTCAGGAAGGTGTACCTTCTTCTCGGGAGCCTGTACTTGCTCCTTTGAAGCCTGCACCTGCTCCTACTTCTCTAGAACCCGCACTTGCTCCACCTGCTTCTTTCCATGATCCACAAGCTTACCTGTCAACTTGTAGAGACCATGCTCTCTAACTCTGAGTACAATCCCATCAGACTTAGAGCCTCTAGGCCTGAGTCTTGGCTTCTCATCCTGGAGCAAGACCTCAAACCTGTTCCTCTCGATCATCAAGACAGAAATCACTCTATATCTGAGTCCTGGTACAAATAGTAAATCCTGGACTCACATCACACATCTTGTCTCCATCTTGAATGGCACAACTCCCGATCGTTAGATCTCTAATTGACTCTTGTTGCCTAAGACCATGTGCAACTTTGAGTCCCATTCAACTAGATTCTCAAAAACCTCCTATGACCTTGTCATATGCTTTGTCATACCACTATCCACATACCATCCATCCTCATTGATAATACCCTACAAGAAATGAGAAAGCATAGCAAAGTAATCCTCTTCCAATCTCTTGGTGAGATCATCTATCTCAACTAAAGTGGCAACACCAGCGACTTGCTTGCCTTTCCTCTTCTCATAATTTCCCTTCTTCTTCATCGAACATCTCGACAAATAATGACCCATCTCGCCACAGTTGAAACACTTGACTTTACTCAAGTCCTTCTTTTGGTTACCCTTCATTCGTGCTGCAAGTGCTGCATCATCATGGAAAGACTTCTTCTTTGGATGAAGATCATTGTCTCGCAACTCTTCCTGAATGAAGTCATCCCACAGCCTATCCCAGTCTGGCAGCTTCTCCCTGGCAACGATCCCTTTGATAAAGGGCTTCCAATCCTTGGTGAACCATTTCAAGGCAATCCTTACCATATCTCCATCTAAGGTAGACACACCGATGGAAGCAGGCTCATCTTTGACTTGAGACAATCTCGTCAGATACGAGGTCACACTTTCACCCTTTATCATCTTGGTGGACTTCAACTTATCCTCCAATACCAGTACCCAGTTCTCGTTCGTATTTTGGAACAAATTCTGAAGAGCCATCCACATCTCATGTGCTTTGTTCTTCCTGAACAAATGAGGTAATAGGGTATCCTTCACACCATCTAGGATGATCATTCTCGCCCTTGCATCCAAATATTCATATATTTCCAGCTCCTTAGGGTCGGTTGGCTTCTTGATCTCTTTCTCGGCGAACTCCCAGAGTCTGTTGACCTGCAAGACCAACTTGATCCTTTCCTTCGAAGGACTATAGTTGGACAACCCCTCCAACCTATCCTCATACCGGAGACCTGCTTGCAACTTCGACATTGTAGTGAGCCCTTCACTAACAATGTGACCAACTTCCTCTTACGCTGTACTTTGCTGCGCACAATTCTGATTTACATACTTTTGAAGTAGCTCAGACACACTCTAATACCATGTTTAATTTCCATGACCTTGTGTCTAGGTTAGAGTCTTAAAATCATTGACACTACCAAAGTAAGAATCTTGACCATAAACTACTTTGCACAACAGAAAATATAAAGCTTTAAATCACATATGCACAAATATACACAATTTTAATAAAATTGTACAATATGTACAATCACCAATCTTCGTTATATTAAACCAAATCTGAATAATACAACAGTCTATGGTATACAAGATACAATGACAAACATGTTGTAGCTTCTATGTCGTATCTTGCCCTATCGGTCCTTTGCTTCCTTACTGCTCATTAGTTCCCCCTTAGTCCTTCAAAGGGCAACACATCGAGATTCCAGGAGGACGGCCATTTAACAATGCTGCATGTCTTCTGTTGCAAGTACACAGGCTCATCAATCTGCTCTTTGGAGAGGCCCAATTATAGAGCTCCAATCTGCCTTCTGGTAGCCTCTTTTGTCCATCAAAGAGCTACTTATTAGGCTACAACCGTCACCCAATCACGCACCAAAGAATGTCCTTCTTGTATGCTGCTCTAGGGCTACTTTCGGTAGCCAACACACTACCCTCCAATTAGATCAATGACACCCAATTCAATCACTGCGGAATCTGCACCGATGAAGACACACAATTACCCAATCTTGCCTCCAAATTGGCTCCCATAGGCTACAAGTCAAACTGATCCAATCTGGTCAAAGTATTTGACCCAACATCCCTCCAAAAACATTGTTGCAGATGTATTTGTATCTTGCTGTTCGTGGCACCTGGTTAGGGCACTTGCTACAGCCCTAAATCCTCTGACATTTCATCAAACAAGCCCTTTAAGGGCTTCAACACATCTCAAGAAGTCTCCTCCTAACCCACGCTGTCACTAAGGATAGATGCCAAGCCTCAAGGCACCTCTTATGCAGCGCAGCTGTGTGCTATGGCTTGCGGCCAAGCACAATAGGCTACAACCCTCTTGAAGCAGCGACCTCCAAAACAATGCCCAAACACTACTCAAATAATGTCGTCTTTGCTCACAAGGAGCTCGGCCTAGCAGCCAGCGTCCTTGATCTCAAGAACAACAATGTTTTAGCCCAAAAACAGACCCCTGTACCTTAGCTTACTCATCCTCCAATACAGACTTTGGTTCTCCTCACGTTGTCCAAAATTCTCCTTTGCTACAACTATGGCTAATTCTAGAGCTCCTTTTCCTTGAGGTAATGTTGCATAAATGGATGCATACAACACTTTAAATCACCCTTTATTTATAGCCAATAAAGGGGCTCCAATGAATAGATGAAGAGACACATCTATTGGACTAATTTACTTCAACCCTACATGACTTGAAAACCAATAATTACTTGTCAACTTCAAAAATTCATTTCTTCACTTTTACAACTCGGAATTCGATAATTGTTGAAGCGTTGGATTCTCCTTTCTGCCCTTTATCATCTCATGCCATCACATGTAGTGTTGAAGTTTCTAAGTTTACTTAGTTAGAAATCGTCCATGCACTTTATCTGATTTATTCCCACCTACTTATTATTTTCCTTAACAAGTCATTTACAATGTAAATACTGAAAATAAACACTAGTGCATGCTCAACATATTACATATCAACAACTAAAAGAAACAAGAACAAACATGCCATATGACACCAATTTTTTTGGACTAATGTCCCTGGAAAAACCCAATGTGGGAAAATCGGTGCAACTATCTGAGGGTTTTCTTATTAAACAATATCAGAGTACAATCTAGCTGCCGAAATTGGCCTACCCAACAAAGAATTTCCTTGGCAGTAATACCTCTCAGTTTCTAACAAATCTACTGGTTGAAACCCCGAATAATCCTTCTGGCAGCTACACAGCACCAATCTGTCCCAGAAACCCTAGTGTCTGCCCAATCTGGACTGTGTCAGCCTCTCCTAGCCCAGTGCTAGCCCTGCATCAGCCCTAGGAGGCCCTGCGTTAGCTACGCTAGATCCTCTGGTGCTCTGCACAACACTTAGCTGCCTTTGTGTGGCCTTGAGTGAGCACCGACTGCTCCCACGTCTCTCTCTATAGCTGCTCTGCTGCTCTCCCGGCACTATCTCTACCTCTCTATCTCTCTGTACTCAATGCCTCTCAGCTGCTCTCCGATCACTGATTCTATCTCTCTTAGCAAACCCTGCTTTTGAGAATAGAATGACTGATCACACTAGTGTGTTCTCCAAGTGACCCTCAAGCCTCCTCTTATACTTTTCATGTTGACATCTCAACGGCTGAGATTAAATCCCTAATTAATGGCTAAGATTGGATCTGGCTTGATCCATGTCTTTTGGACCATTCTAACACATATTCATATTAATACACATTAATATTTTATTTTCCCTATGTTTAGACTTAGGGACTCCATTAAAAATATTGATTATTTTAATATCTCCTGATTTGTTTAGAATCTGCCGAAACTTTTTTTGGGTATTGGAGATCTCATGTGCCTCAACCTTTCCACCAAATTTTGTGGCTAGAGCACATTCGATGCTACCCCAAATTAGCATGTAGAAATGTGCTCCTAGAATCGCCCCAATGACGATTGGGTGCAAAACCCCTTACTTGGTTTCTAAGCCCATAAGTGACTCTTGTGGCGCTTTGCCCTCCAATTCCCTAACCCTAGGGCTTGGAGTACCTCCCAAGATACACAAATCAATAGCTACTACATTTTCCACTGAAGAATTTGCGTTGTTGTTGATTATGCCATTATGCCATACTGCACTAGCGCCAACACTGCAGTATGCTCCTCTGTACCTGACTGCTACTAGTCTATAACCATCACTCCAGAATTTGACTGCATGACTGACACTGATCCACTTTGCTACTGAACGTTGTGGGCCCCTATAGCAAGGTAATGATCCATGAGGACATCTCAAGGATCCTACCTAGTCTTTGTGGTTCTGAGCTACAACTCCATGTTGCCCCGCCTCACCCTTGGAGGTATGGCTACTGTTGTCGATTCTAGAGACAACCTTTAGATTGCAAAGAGACCAGGGCCTAGTACATTTGAATTTGGTGCATCTCTTCTAATTCTTCAAAGGATTTGAGACACCACGTACAATATTTCTTACAAATAGAACTTGGTTCAAACAACTTAGGAAAGATATAGTCCATGAATTCTTTATATATATATGAGGTGCATAGTGATATACAATATCAATCAACGCAGGCTAAAATTGCCCAAGGAGTTACAAATCATTTACTTTAATGTGGTGGCAAAAGAAATAACGGAAGTAACCCATCATGTAGAGCTCGAGATATCAGGTATTCTACACCTATCTAGATGCAAAAAGAAATGACAGCTATGTAATAGTAATGGATGCAAAGATTCACTGAGCGCATTTAAAGATTTAGCTTCTAAAAACTCATACAAGAATTTTGCATTAACATCTTAACTCAAGTGAATCTGTATAAAGAAGAAAACATGTCTGGCAGCGACATAACACGAAATCTGAGAAGAACATGAACATTTATGAACATTGAAATTACAAAAGAGAGGAGACATACTGTAATCCCAGAATGAAGGAGTCACCATTGATATGCATTAATATTCTAAGTAACACATACATGAAAAAACCAAAACGTTCTAAAAAATAGCACAGAGTTTCTTTCCAAAGTCATGAACCTTTTCTCTGGTCATCAAAATCACATATATAGGCCTCGATGAAGAAACAGGTCGTTAGAGCAATATTCTTTCTTGATTTGGTTGTGTTGGAAATAGTGAGAGGGTGAATCAATATTTCTTTTCAATTGTTACTTTTACCAGTTAGATCACGTATATTTAGAACACAAAATGAACAATAAGAATAAATGCTTTTATTAATTTATTTTTCACAATAAATCAAGTACAGTGTATATAGGGCTCCAACCCTAGATGAAGACACTGATCTTCAATCTCCCAGGCTCCAACCTGTTGCCAAGCACCAACTTGGACTTTTGTGAGGCTTCGATCTCTAGGGCACCTACCCTATCTTCTCAAGGCACCGACCTTGTGTTTAAAGGATCCAACCCCTAGGGCACCAACCCTTCTCTGGTACAGACTATGATCTAGTTTCTTGAGGACTCCAATCCTCTAGGGCTTCAACCCTATCTTATCCAAGGCACCAACCTTGAGTTTAGGAGCACCAATTCCAAAGACACCAATCCTATAGCTTTGCTTTGTCAAGATACGTTTGGTTGTACTTCATGGCTCCCCAAGTCTTTTTCACCAAGCCTTGTCAATCTTCAGCTTCATTGTAGTCTCCACACTACATTATCAATGACAACCTTGTCAGTTAGAAGGTATTGCCACCACACTTCATCATACCCAAGAAAATTCACCAAGGATTCCTTCAATATTAGCTTCCACAAGGCTTCAGATGTCTTCAATAATTCCTCAACATGTCTTTAATAGGCTTCTCCACAAATCTTCAAAGTCAGCTCCAAGGGCAAGGATGTATACTCTAAGACTACTCCAGAAGAGTTCTTCATAATCAACCCTCTTTCAAAAGTACTTCGAACTGGTTCAAACCGAAGCCCTACTCCACTACAGTTCAACAAGGTTCTTCAAATTTCACTTCAAGGAGATCTTCAAGACTGCCTCTAGGTTGTCTTCCCAGATCAAGTCTTCACCAAGTCTTCAAGGCTTATACAATGATCTCTTAGGATTGCTCCAATGCTCAAAGGTTGCTCTTAGAATGTATTAAACAGCTGCTTTAAGGTGACTTCAACAAATTTCTAGGCCTGCTCAAAAATATATGGTGGAGTATGCTTCTCAACAGATTCCCGAACTCCCTTAAGTCTCACCTATCCAAAATACTAGATATTTGTTCCTGCCTTAAAAAATTATTCCAAAATTCTGCTCCAAAGGTGTCACAAGTTTGTCCAAAAGACTATCAAGAGTTCCTTTAATAAGGCTCCTCCAAACAACACCCGAGTTCCTGGTCCACAGTCCAAAGCTAGAAGTAATATGAGCCTTATATGCAAGCTGACACACAGATCCAAGCTGAGGTAGAAAGCTACAAGTTCAAGGCTTGAGGATCTGTTCTCAAATTTGAGATTCCACTGAACTCTTGAAACATTTATTTACAAATATTAGCACAAATCTTCTTCAGATTAGGGGCATCAATCTTCCTTTTCTGCTTGAGTTGTAACTCTCTTTTCTGCCATAGATTTTGAGTTTTTCAGCTCACTGGTTAGGGCTTCCTGTGCCACTGCAACAGCCCTCAATGCAGCCTTAAAATTGTTTCTACGTTTGCACTATCCTGCTTCCCTTTTAGCCTTAACTCAGCCTCCTTCTATGCTGTTATTACAGACTTTGCATGGCCCAGAACTTCCCTAAACTAAGGTTCTGTTCAGAAATTCTGAGCCCCTGCAATGCTGTCCATACATGCTTGTCACAGGTGCAGATCCAAGTCTTCAAGTGACTGTCCAACAGTCCTTCTCTTCTACTTCGGCTAAGTTTCTTAAGGCTGCGGTTACTTCAGGAGTCCTTCTCCACAGAAAACCAAACCTCAAAAAAAATATATCCGCAGAAAAATATGTGGTATCAATTTTCTGCTCCATGAAACCACAGAAGTATCCCTCCTCAGCCTCTTTACCTCTCCTGTCTCTTAACTCTGAAAAAACACTGAATTACCTGACTGAAATGAGGGTCTGTGGTTTCTATATATACGCATTTTGTTGTTTGAACGAAGGGACACATCTTTGGAGTAGGCCGACATAAGTAGGCTTGCACTGGTCAGCTCAAGGACAAACACTTTCCTTAACTGAAAAAATTCATATCTTCCAAACCGCTTGGAGTTTTGGGCTGCGTAATAGCTCGTTGGAAAGGCAAAATTATGCTCTTTAAGAAGGTGTAGGTCTCATGGAAGAATTCTGCTTCTAAGGAGGTGAACAATAATTTTTAATGTGACTGGTCCTGTATGAGTGCAGAAATAAAGTGTAGGTCTTCTTCTTCATGGATGGCTTCATTTTGTTAGGCTTCTTCATCAAAGCTCATAGGCTCATAAATGTCATCATGTCCCCAAGATAGTGCAGTGTTGTGTCATCAATCATATGCAGCATGTAGTCTTTCATCATCATCGTATAGCCTTCCATTATCAAGATCATTGGAGGTAAGGACTTCTAAGTTATGGCTTCATAAGATCATCAAGACCATCAAAGGTAAGGGCATTCATCACAAACGTCATCAAGAGTTCCTAGATCATCAAGGTACATGAATGACACTTGGCACTTCTTCATTAGTGACTTGACATCTTCATCAATGACATTCCAGCATCTCAAGAATATTTGCCATTCCAGTCAATGCCATATTGACATCAATGACAGCTTAGATTAACAGGTTCATCATGTCAAAAATATCTTAAGGCTTCAGCTTGTGCGCATGCACAACTATTTAACTAAAATGTACCGATTATAACTGATCAAAGTAAAGACAATAAGTAAAAATAACATAAAAGTAGTTTAAAATGCCAAAGCTTGGCATGATCTGGAGAAAGGCGCATGCGGAGGCCGAGGACAAACCATTTGTACGATCGGAGGATCAGCGAACAGTTCACATCTTTCCCACAATGCTCAAGGAGGTAGAGGAGCAACACTAAACTTCCTGTAGTTAATCTTCAGCTCAATCAAGCCCGAATAGTTGAGTCTACGAGGAAAGAGACTTCTAACCATCCCAAGTAACTGAAATTACTTTTTTAAGAAGTTCACTATAGTTGGCCCTTTCAGAGTAGCTATTTTCTTGTGGGAGGACCCTGCCTTACTCTTTGCTTCAATCATTTTATGATTATACTGCTCTTGTGGCAGCAGTTCTCCACTAGACCCCCAAAGAATAAGAAACCCAACCTGTAGGAATCTATAAAATTCTTCATTTAAAACAACCACGCCTTCTACAGCTTGATGAGGCTCTGCTCTGCTTTGACTCAAGCTTTTTCCTTTGAAATCACCTTAAAATTATCCACAACTGCGCTGGTCCTGTCTGCTATAAACATTGGCTTTAACTCCTCTGCTGGCTTCTCGCTCAGGAAATGAATAAATTTCAGTGCAAACTGTTAGTTCCTTATACTCCTCTCTTTAGCATTTGTGATTGATGGTTCACTTTCTGCATAGATAAACTTTTTCTCATGTATCAGAGTTATATGCTCCCAATTGATATTCGTCTCTTGGATGTTCTCATCCCATACCGACTGTTTGGCTTCTAGGAGAGACATATTTCCTTTGAATTTAGCCTTTAAGTCCTTTATTTCCTGTGTGGCAACCTATAGATCCTTAGTGACTTTTTCAGCTTTTATAATCAAGGGTTGCAACTGCTTTTCCTTATGAGCTAACTAGGCTTTAGCAGCATCCAAATCGCTCTGGATCTTCTTCTGTTCTCCTTTGGAAAGATGAAGCTCAGTTAGTGGCTGGGTGAGGCGATTAGTGGGATTCTGAGGATCTTCAGTCCTTTATTTCCTGTGTGGCAACCTATAGATCCTTAGTGACTTTTTTCAGCTTTTACAATCAAGGGTTGCAACTGCTTTTCCTTATGAGCTAACTAGGCTTTAGCAGCATCCAAATCGCTCTGGATCTTCTTCTGTTCTCCTTTGGAAAGATGAAGCTCAGTTAGTGGCTGGGTGAGGCGATTAGTGGGATTTTGAGGATCTTCAGTCACTACTATCGTAGAAACATGGGAGGCAATCTTATTTTACAATTCAATCACTATTTGTTCCAAGGCCAATACCTTATCCTTATGGTCGGCCAACTCCTTCATTAATGCTTCCTTCTCCATCTTGACTTGGGACAACTCCTCTCTCTGGACATGTTTCCCTTGGTTCCAACCTTCAAAATTTGACCCTCCTCTAATTTCGAAATCTGTTACTGTGACTGATCCTGTGTTATGAATATAATTCATAACAATTAGCTAAATAAAATAAATACAAATATTAAATAATTAAATATTATTTAGGTTAATTAGTCATTAAAATTAAGTGAAAAGGCATGACTAAAAGACATGCCCGTTCATGAAAGGTCACCTGCTGAAGTATAAAAGCAGGGTCCTCATTGTACATTAAAATCATCTTATACATTTTATATATATTAATATATTATTATTATTAAAATACCCCTCATGTATTTTTGACAATTAAATCTACAAGCTATTAAGTTTTCGTGCTTCAGCATAAGTTTTTATGCTACAGTGGTATAAGAGCCATGGCACACGATATAATCATGCGGGCCTTTGAACGTAGTTCGCCGCACAATGTGCCATTACGTTCACATCCTGATTATGTTGAACAAATCAGTATTCAAGAAGCAATTCAGTGTTTAGAAAAGTCAACTGCAGAAGTTAAAGAAACTCGAAAGGAAAAAGATCAAGATGATGATCCAAATGAAGTTGATGTTGAAAGTGAAGGAGAAGGGGAGTACTCTAATTCTAATAAGTCTGAAATAACCACATTACAATCATTTGAAATTTCCAATTTACATGCAAGTAGTTGTAACACTTACACTATTGATGACGATTGTAACAATCACAATTCCACAGAGAATAAAAACGAAAGAAAAAAAACCAATACTTGATTATGACTCTAAGATGGACAAGGATCCCTCACCAAATGAATGTGAAAACAAAGCAAATACTATATTAAATACAGAATCTTCTCGAAGTCACACAATTTTAATGCTAAATGTCAAAAGAGCGATGTATGGAAGGCAAGATAAAGAGTCAGCTTTGTCAAATGAGAATGCAAAGAATGCTAAGGCTTTGCAGAATGTTGAGAATGATAAGTCGAGGCATGAATTTTTTGAGAAGGTAATGGAAATGCATGACAAGTATTTGGGTTATGTAAAGCATGAATTTCAAAATAATCGTTGTACTGATAAGGCTTTAAAGGAAGCATTTATCTTAATATGTAATAAAGAAGTTGGACGAATCACAAGTGCAGGGTTGTTGGAAGGATTCTGTGATAATGTACTTAAGAATGCCAAACTTGGAAAAATGGTGGTCGGATTTCCAATAATCTCAGGTATTAGTGATTGGTGCGCGATGGATTCGAACATGAATGGCCTGGCGATGAGCAATGGGTGTGAAATTAGTGGGGATGGATTTTTTGAGAGCGAGGAAGAGGAATTACAGGGGCAGGTAGAGGCTTGGAAGTATACTTTCGCGTTTGCGGAGTCGTTGGCGGTGAAATGCGTGGTTTTGCTGGGAATTCCCGACATGATCGCTCGCAAAGGTCCCCACGCTACTCTTTCCCTCGACGAAATCGTGGCCACGCTGCCTGAATCTCCCAATGCCGCTTGCCTCTTCAGAATTATGCGCTTCCTCGGGGCTAAGGGCATCTTTCGCGCCTCCAAAAGCGCGCGGGAGGGCAGTGCCTTCGAGACGAGATATGGCCTCACACCCACGTCCAAGTGGCTGGTGAAAGGGCGGGAGCTTTCGATGGCGCCCATGCAGTTGATGTAGAGTGACGAGACACCGTAGCGCCGTGGCACCATTTCAACGAGTGCGTGCTCGAGGGGGGCATTGCCTTCCAAAAGGCCAACGGTGCAGAGATCTGGTCTTATGTCTCCGATCATCTTGACTTCAACAATCTCTTCAACAACACCATGGCCTGCAATGCCAAAATTGTGATGAAGGCTATTCTGTCGAAATACCAAGGCTTCCACTCCCTCAATTCCTTGGTGGACGGTGGGGGTGGGACTGGAACCGTTGTGGCAGAGATTGTTAGAGCTTACCCTTTAATCATAGGCATCAACTACGACCTCCCTCATGTCGTGGCCACTGCTTCGTCTCTGTCAGGTGTGCAACACATGGGGGGAGACATGTTTGAAACAGTGCCCACTGGTGATGCCATATTCATGAAGTGGATCATGCATGATTGGAATGATGAGGACTGTATCAAGATACTCAAGAATTGCAGGAAAGTGATCCGTGATACAGGGAAGGTGATCATAGTAGACGTCGTGCTGGATGTCGATCAAGGAGATAATACTGATAAAAAAGAGAAAGAAGGCTGTGGATCCAATTGTTGATCTGGTAATGGTGGCGCATAGTTTCGGCGGGAAAGAGAGAACAAAGAAAGAATGGAAGAGAATCTTATTAGAAAGTGGGTTTAGTCGTTACAACATAACCTAATTCTAGCTGTCGCAGAAGACGTTGTTTTCCCCTTTTCGAGCAGACGACAGAGTGGATCGCCGTTGTCATCGTTGCGGGCCAAAGAGAAGGTAACTATTTGTTTCGATATCCAGTGAAACGATTTACATAATGGAACGACGAGTCATTTTGATAAGTCGTAATGGTTAAAACGACGGACGGCTAGACAACTATACGGATATATATAAATTTTATAATTACATATTAATTATAACTTATATATTATAACTTTATAATAGACATAGTT
>APFE031379098.1:21672-60419 GCA_000404065.3 Pinus taeda
TTTATACATTTTTTATATATTAATAAATTATTATTTTTAAAATACCTCTCGTGTATTTTTAACAATTAAATCTACAAGCTATTAAGTTTTCGTGCTCTCAAATGCTATAGGGTGGTTGTCCTACATCAACATAGCGCCAATTCCAAACCCAAAAGCATCACATTCGACCTCGAACAGTTTGGAGAAATCAGGAGTTGCTAGTACTGGTGTGGTTGACATCACTTCCTTTAATTTCTCAAAACACTTGTCTGTTTGGTCATCCCATTTGAAAGCATTTTTCTTTAACAAATTCGTAAGGGGTGTTGTTAGGTGTGCATAATTTTTTATAAATCTTCTATAATACCCCGTTAAACCAAAAAATCCCCTTAGCTTAGATATGTTCTTGGGTTTTAGCCACTCTTTGATCGCCTTGATTTTGTTGGGGTCTACTTGGACTCCTTCCCTTGATATAATATGACCTAGGTATTCAACTTCCTTTTGCCCAAACGTACATTTTGATAGCTTGGCGTAAAACTGGTTCTTTTCCAAAACAAACAACACTTCTTCTAGATGTTTGAGATGTTCCTTCTACGTCTTACTGTACACTAAAATATCATCGAAGAAAATTAATACAAACTTCCTAAGGTAAGGATGGAAGAGCTCATTCATGGTGGCTTGGAAGGTGTCTGGTGCATTTGTTAATCCGAATGGCATGACCTTGAACTCATAATGCCCTTCATGAGTCCTGAATCTGTGTTTTTGATATCTTCTAACCTTACTCGTATTTGGTAGTAACCTGATCTTAGATCGAACTTGGAAAAATATTCTGCACCATGTAACTCATCTAACATTTCATCAATGAATGGAATCGAAAACTTATGCTTAATAGTGATTTTATTTAAGCCTTTGTAATCTATACATAATCGGAAGGATTCGTCCTTCTTCCTGACCAATACTACGGGTGCAGCGTATGGACTTCTACTCTTCGTAATGATTCTATGCTTCAACAGGTCTTGAATTAAGCGCTCTATTTCTGTCTTGTGGTGATGGAGATAATGGTATGGCTTGACATTAATTGTAGTTGAATCAGTTTTGACTTCAAGAATGTGTTCTATTTTCCTTTCTGGGGGTAACTTCATTGGTAGATCTTGAAAACCTTCTCATATCTCTGGATCAAGGATGAAATCTCTTATGTTTGATGAGTCCCTTCGGTTGATAATAATTCCAAGTACTGACATTGCGCAACAAATGTTGGTGCCCCCTTGCGAATGAGCTTCTTCATTTGTTGAGCAGAGATGATTTGTATTGGTGGTGCCTGAAAACCGAACAACTGATATTTCCGTCTATTCCATTTGAATTTAATGAATTGTTTTATGTGATTTGCTGAATAAGTGCCTAGTGTTCTTAACCATTGTACACCTAAAACAATATCTACTCCTCCTAGGGGAACCGTATAAAAATTGGAATCTATTGCATAGTCGCTTAATTGCAACTTAACTTTATGGCACTTGCCAACTCTATCTATTAGTTTTCCATCTGCTACCATATATTTTAAGTCCGCTACTGGGTAAGCAAAGATGTTCAATCTTTTTGCAACATTGACATCTACAAAGTTGTACGTACTTCCTAAGTCCACCATCACAATAACACTTTGCTTCTTGATCTAACCTTTAAGCTTCAGTGTTTGTGGTTGAGCTATCCCTGTGATGGCTGCTATGGAAATTCGTGGCATCTCTGACGTGGTTTTACTCGCCTTTCCTTTGAATTGGTTGTTCGTCTTGTCGTTAGTAACATATGGTGTTTTGTGCAGTTTATATTTTCGCTCAATAAATATCGCTGCATGTCTAGCCTCCTCAATAGTTTTAGGTTTATGCAATTTTAATTCTTCGCGGATATAATCTTTAAAGCCACAGCGGTACGTTTTTAGCAGCTCCTCATCTGAGAACCCTCTCTACCTTACTACTAATACTTCCCACTCATGGGTGTATTCACTCACTGATCCTTTTTGCTTCAGGTGAACAAATCTCTCATAGACATCATCCTATGCTCTTCCAACTCCAACAATCCCCCCTCTTCAAATGGTGCCCTCCAAATGATTTCCCAATACCCCAGCTCCAAACTCTTCTAGATGTTGCTGCCCCAAAATAGTCTCACTCCAATTACTGCATGGAGGAAATGATGTAGTCTTGTGTATGAGGAATTGAGAACTACGTGTAGGCTGGTCCTCTTGGCTGTAGCTATCGTCCACACTCCTGAAAATGATGAAAGAACACTCTTGTAGCTTCTCCAGTCAATTTCTCGACAACACTACTGCACAAACAACAAGTGGTTTCTCCCTCTGCGCAGTGGTGGCTCCCAGACTGCGTGTTCTACCCTCAAAAATGTGTGGGGATCTGTAGCAAATGCTTCTTCCAGTCTTAGTGATGAAGGAAAGCCTTCCTTGGGTGGCACTCGAAGTCCACCGAAGAAAGGTTGAGCTTTTCTCCTTGGGAAGCTCTTGTGCTAAATAACACAATATTGGCTCAGCTAAACAGCTAAAGAAAATTCGATTTTCAAATAGACAAAAGACCCCTATTACTCCCTCATTCCTTCGTTTTATAATTGCTTGCCATGCATTCCTTGTGGGTCCCTCCACCAATTTGATTTGCCTCAAGGAATTCAAATTCCTTCTTCCCTAAGTGCCTACTTCATGTGGGCCCCATATTCCACTAGCATACAGATAAAGTGTTTCTCATATGTTTTCCACCAAAATTTGCCTTGAGCTAGTAATACAGTCCTCCCCTCCCGGATGTTGCTTGACCCTAAGCAATTGTAAAAATGGAGGTGGTAAATTCTGCTCATTCTCCCATGTAGTGTCCTCCTTTGCTAAATCTTTCCACTTGAACCAAAGCTCCATAACCACCTTGTTTCTCAACTTCCTCTCTCGGGTCTCTAGTATGAGCTCTGATGTCAAAATCAAATGCTCCTAATCATCCAATGGAGGCAACTCGGTTGCTGCTACGACCTGCTGTCCCAACACCTTTCTCAGGCATGAGACATGGAACATGTTGTGACTCTGGCTCTCTGAAGGAAACTCCAACTCATAGGCCAGCTCACCTACCCTCCTGACCATCTGGTAAGACCCATAGAAGCGTGGCTGCTTTTTTTCTGCACCCTTCTGCTTGAGTGAAGACTGGCTGTATGACTGTAAGCGTAGGTAGGCCTTGTACCCTACTTCAAACTGTCTCTCCACCTTGTGCTTATCAGGTTGCATCTTTTCCTGATTTTGGGCCACTTGGAAATTGTTCTTGAGAGACCGGAGAATCTCCTGGTTCTCTTGAACCTAGTCCTTGGCCCCCGGGGCCTTGCTGTCTCCAAACACCATCTCAGAAAAAGTAAGAGCATCGTACCCATAAAGAGCTCAGAAAGGGGAATACCAATGGACATATGATAAGTTGTGTTGTAGCAGAACTCCCCGAGATGTAGCCACTTGACAAATGCTCTCTGTTACCTAGTCATGTAGTTGCGTAGGTGCCCTTCCAACCATTTGTTCACAATCTCTGTCTGCTCATCAGTTTGGGGGTGTTAGCTAGTGCTGGGTGTAAGCTCTGTCCCCATTAGCCGGAACAACTCCTGCCAAAAAGCCCCGATAAATCTGCTGTTCCTGTCACTCACAATGGTCTTGGGAAGACCATGCAACTCAAAAACCTCCCGAAAGAACAAGTCATCCACCTGGGAGGCTGAAGATCACGATGAAATAGCAAAAAAGTGGGCAAACTTGGTCAATCTGTCGACCACCACATAGATGCAGTCCCGTCCTTGTGCAGCTTGAAGCTCGATGAGGAAGTTCTTGGATACACTCTCCCACTTCCTCTCCGGAATGGGAAGCGGCTGTAGTAAATCAGCTAGGTGTGCGGCTCCACTCTTTTCTTTGGCAATCCACGCACTCCCTCTCGTGCTTCAAAACATCTCCCTTGAGCCCTCACCAAGAGAATCCCTCCCTTACAACAGGGTATGTCTTGATGAAGCCTGGGTGCTTTGTTAATGGAGAATCATGTGTTGCATGCATGATCCTCTCCTTCAGCTAAGATCCTAGCACCAGATAGATCTGATCCTTGTAGTAAATCACATCGTCCATCACCTAGAATCGGTCATCCCAGTGTGTGCCATCCAAAATATCACAAGCCTACTTGTCCTTGGAGTACACAACCAATAGTTGAGCCTCCGACTCCTATGTGACATCCATAAAAGACAACACTGCTGGTCTCCTAGAGAGGGCATCTGCTACCACATTGCGTTTTCCCTTCACATACTCAATCTCAAAATCATAAGCCTGGAGCTTACTCACCTATTTTTGCTGCCTCTCCTCTAATGACTGCTGCTCAAGGAGGAATTTGATGCAGGAGCATGTGACTTTGAGGAAAAGGTCTTCAAACATATTCCAAAAATCCAAAAAAATCTACATGCAAGGGAGTCGGGTCCTTTAGCCAACAAATTTTCATGCTTTCCTCGTTTAGGATAAGAATAGAATAAAGAATAAATCATACTAAAATCATCGCTATGGATAGTTGTAACAAAGCTTTACACTTTAAATCACTCTATGTAAAAGCATGCTTTTGTAAAGGATAATGGCCGAGAAAGGCTTTATCTATTGATTATAAATAAAAGGATGGGAGGCTCATAGTTAGAGTGGTGCCCGAAAATATTATCCTTTGAAGAAACCTCTCTTTGTGTATCTACATTGATAGTTCTCTGCTAATTAATAAATATATGCGTGTATCAGTTCAAGTGCTTCTTCTGAGTTTGAATATGGATAAATTGGTCTTATTTTCCCATGAATGTTGATGCTGGAGCCTTTAAGATTGCTTTTCCTTCATGTTGGGCAAATGCAGGCTTCTGAAATGCATTATTAAGTCCCGCGGACAAAACTCTGTTTTACACAGAGGAATCGTGATATTTCCTTGGCAGAACATAGCTCCAGACTCGAAACTTTATTGGATTTGGTTCATACCCATATCGGGTCCGAACCGATATTGCAATATCGCAAGTGGAGCGTGGAGTGGACCTTTGGAACCACCGAGTGCTGAAACGTCGATAGTCTGGACCTAAATCATTATAGAGCAGGGTACAAAGGGTGTCGGGTCTGCTAAGTGTATCGCGTCGCAAGTTCGGAGCGGGGGAAGCCTAGTCTTTGGGACTGCGGAATCGCCGATTGCGATCTACGATATATACATTTACATTATCGCATCGAAGGAAGGAAGGAGGAAGGACCATAAAAGCGCCGATAGTGTATATTGCGTATACCACAATACTTGAATATAAGAGCACCGACAGTGTTAATTCTTCAGAATTAACACAAGACTGTTTATAAGCCGCGACAGTGATATAAAGCGTCGATATTATATTTTGTTCCTTTGGAACAAAATCTCCACTGATCGTGTATATTGCGTTATAAACGCATTTCCACTTGGTTAAAAGCAACGATAGTGTATTACTATCATTCCTTTGGAATCCAGTCCCGATAAAGGATAAGAGCTTTGTGTGAGAATTACCGCCGATAAAAAATGTTGGAGCGGTCAGAGGAGAATCCATGAGGCTGTTAGTTAACAGTAAATGGCTGATACGCCAATACAAACAGAGGGAGAATTTTGGCCTGATATTGATGAAATTGTAGACAGATTTGAGAGGCTGTCCATATCGCCTGCACCCAGGCCACCATTAGTGGTATCGGAGCCCCCTTTTGATATTGAATTGAATCTCAGAAATAGGAGAAGGAAAGTGAATATGGCTTTCAGAGTTGGACGAGGACGTGGACATGGTGGAAGAGGACATCCTGTTGCAAACGCTGAAGTAATGGACGCTGTGCAACAGATGCAAGCTAGGTTGGATGCATTAACAATAGGCAGAAATATAGATGATGGAGATGTTAGTGAACCTGAGATTGAAGCTGTAGAGGAGGAAGCTATAGCAATTACTCTTGAAATGAGGTTCTTTCAGTCAGTGTTGAGATCTATGGCCAAACCAAAGACCGAGGTTCCAATCTATGAAGGAGAACTAAATCCTGAAGAATTGATAGATTGGATTAATAGTATGGAGAAATTCTTCGATTATGAAGAAACAGAGGATGAGAAGAAAGTCAAGTTTGCTGTCACCAAGTTAAAAGGCCATGCAACGCTTTGGTGGGATGGTGTGCAGGTAGAAAGGAAGAGACTTGGCAAGCAACCAATCAAGAATTGGAGCAGGATGGTAGTAAAGCTGAGAGGTAAGTTTCTACCAAGTAATTATCAGCAAACTTTGTTTAGACAAATACAAAATCTTAGGCAGAGATCTTTGATTGTGAAAGAATACACAGAGGAGTTCTATAAGGTAAGCATAAGCGCTGGAGAAGCCCAGGATATAGATGAGAAGGTGGCTAGATATATGAATGGTCTCAGGATGGACATCAAGATGAGATAAGTTTACTTTCTCCTAAAACAGTAGAGGAAGCTTATCAGATAGCATTGAAAGCTGAAGAAAAACTCATGAGGAAGCAATCTGCCAGAGGGAGAGGTACTTTCCGAGGAAGGGGAAGTGAAGGTTGTAGAGGAAGATCTACAACACCTAAAGATAGAGCTAGCAGCAGCTCAAACCAGCATGCACCCACAGGAGGTGATGCAAGAGGCAGAGGGAGTTTTTGTAGAGGAAGAGGAGGCAGAGGAAGAGGCAGAGAAATAAGATGTTACATATGTAACAAATGGGGACATAGAGCTTTTGAGTGCCCAGAGAATGCAGAAACAAATCAAAGGAATGCAATTGTTGCTCCAGTTGAGGGAGAAGCACCAGCAACAACAGTGACAAAAGAAGAAAACATACTAGAGAGAGGAGAAGCTTTGGTAATTAATAAAGTTTTGCTCAAGCTAGCAAAGGAAGTCGTTGAACCATCACAAAGAACGACTTTATTCAGGACATTGTGTAAAGTCCAAGGGAAATGTTGCCAGATGATAATTTATAGTGGTAGCCCTGATAGTTTGGTCTCTATAGAAGTGGTGGAGAAATTGAAGCTGAAGACAATGAAACATCCAACACCTTACAAGGTGTCATGGTTGCAAAAGGGACATCAACTATTAGTAAATGAACAATGTGAAGTGGAATTTCAGGTGGGTAAATACAAAGATAAAATTGTTTGTGATGTGATGCCAATGGATGTGTGTCACATATTGCTTGGAAGACATTGGCAAAATGACAGAGGAGCCATGCATGATGGAAAAAGAAACACCTACAAGTTTGGAAAGGATGGTGTAAATCATATGGTGCTGCCTCTGCAAGAAGAAGATGTACCGGGAAAGAAGACTGATCCAAAAACTCTGTTACTCGGAGGAAAGGAATACTTGAAACAGATTGAAGAGAATGAGGTAAATTTTGTTGTAATTTGCATGCCCAAGGTAATAATGACTTCTACTAAAGTTTCTGATTTACCCATTGAAATTCGAGAAATGTTGGAGAAATATTGTGATATTATTGTTGATGATTTGCCTAATGAATTACCACCCATTAGAAGAATTAGCCATCATATAGATTTGATACCTGGAGCAAGTCTACCTAACAAAGCAGCTTACAGAATGATTCTTATAGAAAATGAAGAAGTTAGAAAGCAGGTGCAAGAATTGCTTGACAAAGGACTGATCAAGGAGAGCTTGAGTCCTTGCGCAGTACCAACAATGCTGAGTCCAAAGAAAGATGGAGGCTTGAGAATGTATACCGATTTAAGAGCCATCAATAAAATCACAATCAGGTACAGATTTCCATTACCTAGAATTGAAGATTTAATGGATTGCTTGAGTGGAGCAAAGTATTTCTCAAAACTAGATCTTAAAAGTGTGTATCATCAGATAAGAATAAGAGAAGGGGATGAGTGGAAAACCGCTTTTAAGACAAATGAGGGATTGTATGAGTGGAGAGTAATGCCTTTTGGGTTGTCAAATGCACCAAGTACATTTATGAGACTCATGAATGAAGTTTTTAAAGATTTCATTGGTAAATTTGTAATGGTATATTTAGATGATATATTAGTTTACAATAGGTCTAAGAAAGAGCATATGAGGCATTTGAATTATGTCTTACAAAGGCTGCATTAGGAGAAACTATTACTGAATTTGAAGAAGTGTTCATTCATGAAAGAGGAGCTAGTATACTTGGGTTTTGTTATTTCTGCTGAAGGGCTGAAAATGGATCCAAAAAAGATCAAGGCAATCATAGAATGGCCTTCACCCAAGAGTGTTTTTAAGGTAAGAAGTTTTCATGGACTTGCTAGTTTTTATAAAAAATTCATCAAGAATTTTAGTAAGATCAATGCACCAATTATTGAGACCATAAAGAAGGACAAACAACCATTTAGGTAGATTGCTGAAGCAGAGAAGAATTTTCCGTTGTTAAAGAAGAAAATCACTGAAAAGCCTATTTTGGTTCTGCCTAATTTTAACAAACCTTTTCAAGTAAAGTGTGATGCCAGTGGAGAAGCAATTGGAGGTGTTTTAAGTCAGTTAGACCGACCAATAGCTTATTTTAGTGAAAAGCTAAATGATTCCAAAAAGAAGTATTCTTCTTATGACAAAGAGTTCTACGCAGTTGTGCAATCATTAAAGAAATGGAGGCATTATCTGATGTCAAGGGAATTCATTCTTTATTCGGATAACCATGCATTATAGTTTATAATGCAGTAGCCAAAGCTCAACCAGAAACATGCCAAATGGATAGAGTATTTTCAAGGTTTCCATTTTGTTTTGAAGCATATAAATGGTCAGTCAAACAAAGTTGCAGATGCCTTAAGTAGGAGGAATGTATTATTTCAAAGAGTCAAATCGAAGTGTTGGGTTTTGCTTTTCTTAAAGAATTGTATGAGACTGATTCAGATTTTAAAGAGGCATTTGAGGCTTGTAAAAATCTTGTTTTGATGGATAGAAGTAGATTGGTTGGATTACTTCTTACAAGATGGACTGCTGTTTAAGAAAAATTAGCTGTGCATACCAAACTGTTCAATGAGGGAGAATTTAATCAAAGAAAAGCATAGTGGAGGACATGAAGACTAATCAACAGCTAAACAGATTTTATTTCTGGCTATAAATGAAATATGAAGTGGAACTACAAATGATACTGCACAAGGTCAAGAGATCCAAGAGATTGACTGGGTAAAACAGTCACCCACAGCAAAGGAGTTGCAGCTAGAAAGAATTCTGGACAAGAAGGTGTTTAAGAAGACAAGGGGACGAGAGTACTTCCAGTATTTGGTAAAATGGAAGGGATAATCGACCGCTGAAGCTACTTGGGTTACAGAAGACATGCTACAGAAACTGGGCAGTTCTATAGATGAGCTCATGGACAGGAGCCTATGAAGAATTTTGTCCTTAGGAGTCTGATGCAGGAGCATGTGACTTAGAGGAAAAAGTCTTCAAACATATTCCGAAAATCCAAAAAAATCTACAGGCAAGGGAGTGGGGTCCTTTAGCTAGCAAATTTCCATGCTTTCCTAGTTTAGGATAATAATAGAATAAAGAATAAATCATGCTAAAATCATTGCTATGGATAGCTGTAACAAAGATTTACACTTTAAATCACTCTATGTAAAAGCATGCTTTTGTGAAGGATAATGGTTGAGAAAGGCTTTATCTATTGATTATAAATAAAAGGACAGGAGGCTCAGTTAGAATGGTGCCCAAAAGTATTATCCTTTGAAGAAACCTCTCTTTGTGTATCTACATTGATAGTTCTCTGCTAATTAATAAATATATGCGTGTATCAGTTCAAGTGCTTCTTTTGAGTTTGAATATGGATAATTGGTTTTATTTTCCCATGAATGTTGATGCTGGAGCCTTTAAGATTGCTTTTCCTTCATATCAGCGAACACAGGCTTTTGAAATGCATTATTAGGTCCCACGGACAAAAATCTGTTTTACACAGAGGAATCATGATATTTCCTTGGCAGAACATAGTTCCGGACCCAAAACTTTATTGGATTTGGTTCATATCCATATCGGGTCCGAATCGATATCGCAATATTGCAAGTGGAGCATGGAGGGGACCTTTGGAACCACCGAGTGCCGAAACACCGATAGTCTGGACCTGAATCATTATAGAGCAAGGTAGAAAGGTTGTCCAGTCTGCTAAGTGTATCACGTCGCAAGTTCGGAGTGGGGGAAGCCTAGTCTTTGGGATTGCGGAATCGCTGATTGCGATCTCCGATATATGCATTTACATTATCGAATCTGAGGAAGGAAGGAGGAAGTACCATAAAAGCGCTGATAGTGTATATTGCGTATACCGCAATACTTGAATATAAAAGCGCCGATAGTGTTAATTCTTCGGAATTAACACAAGACTATTTATAAGCCGCGATAGTGATATAAAGCACTGATATTGTATTTTGTTCCTTTGGAACAAAATCTCCACCGATCGTGTATACTGCATTATAAATACATTTCCACTTGGTTAAAAGCAATGATAGTGTATTACTATCATTCCTTTGGAATTCAGTCTCGATAAAGGATAAGAACTCTGTGTGAGAATTACCGTCAATAACAAATGTTGGAGCGAACAGAGGAGAATCCATGAGGATGTCAGTTAACAGTAAATGACTGATACACCAATACAAACAGAGGGAGAATTTTGGCCTGATATTGATGAAATTGTAGACAGATTTGAGAGCCTATCCATATCACCTGCACCCAGGTCACCAGAATCGAAGGCTATTGTGATCAGTCTTCACTTTGAACCGATTGCCCACTAGATACTGTTTGAATTTGGTTAGTGCATGCATCAGTGGCAACATCTCCTTGTCGTACACAGAGTACAACTGCTTATGAGGCAATAATTTCCTGCTCTCCGACGCAATAGGATGGGCTCCTTGTGTCAAAACGACCCCAACCCCTTCACTGAAGGCATCACACTCAAGCACAAAGGGCTGTGTGAAATCCGGCAAGGCTATGACCGGGCAACTGCTCATGACTCTTTTGAGGCACTCAAAAGCCTCCTCTCCCACCCACGTCCACTCAAAAGCTCCCCTCTTCGTCAAATCCATAAGAGGTGTTGCAAGTTGTGAGAACCCTCTCACAAATCTCTTGTAATATGTACAAATGCCCAAGAACCCCTTCAATTCCATCGCATTCCTGGGTGTGGGCCATTCTAGTATATTACGAATATTCTCTTGATGCACCTTCACTCCATCTTCCCCAATCACATGCCCTAGGTACACCATCTTTGTTAGTCCAAACGCACATTTGGACATCTTCGCATACCACTGCTGCTCCTCAAGTATGCGAAGCACTTCCTCCAGATGCTGATGGTGCTCCTCCCATGTCCTGCTGTAAATGAGTATGTAATCACAGAAAACCAGGACAAAGTGTCTCAGCTACCCACAAAACATGTGGTTCATACAATAGTGGAATGTGGTTGGAGCGTTGGTTAGCTGAAAGGGCATCACCAAGAACTCAAAATGTCCATAATGGCAGCGAAAAGTACTCTTCGGGATGTCCTGCTCCCTCATGCGGATCTGGTGATACTCCAAATGCAGGTATATCTTAGAGAAGTATTTAGCTCCTATAAGCTCGTTCATCAACTCATCTATTCATGGAATGGGGTATCTGTTCTTCAAGGTCTTCTTATTGAGAGCCCAGTAGTTGATGCACATGTGCAACGTCCCATCTTTCTTCTTCAACAACACCATGGAAGAAGCAAATGGGCTCGAGCTAGGCCTAATGTGTCCCAATCTCAACAATTCCTGAATAGCCCGCTCTATCTCATCCTTATAGGCCTTGGGGTGCCTAGAAGGGGTGGTGATGACTGTGCTCACCCCCTCCTCTAGCTCAATGATGTGATCAAATCCATGGTCTGGCGGTCTACCTAGTGGAACAACCCCAAAACCCCCTGGTGCCTCTCTAATAAGGCTAGTATATCTGGGTGTGTAGCCTGTGCCCGTGTCCTTGACTCAGAAATCTGCAACTCAATTGGACACTCTATATCTCCATGTCGTAAATTTGCCTCCATTTGGTGGGCTGAAACTGTCTGATTGGGATAAGAGTGCATTCCCCTCAACAATATAGGCTTCCCATCTGACCCCTTGAACTCCATCTCTAGCTTTTGCCAATCAGTAGTGACGTTCCCTAATACATACAACCTTTGGACACCCAACACCACATTGGTGTCTGGGACATCAACCACGAAGAAATGATCAATGAGAGAGTAGTTCCTCATCTTCAAGGTCAGCCTGGGGACATACTTAGTACACTGTATGGTCCAGTCTCTGGGTACCAAAACTGAGAATCCCTTAAATGTAGCTGTCTAGATGCTCCTACACTCCACCATCTAGGCATCAATGAAAATTTCTCAGCGGGAGCCACTAGATAAAGAGACCTCTTGCTCATGAAACCCATCCAACAAGGAATAATAAACTCATTTTACAAAAATCATAATTACAATGTCATGAAGACCGAACCTAGTTACACTTTCTTCAGCACTCCCTCTTAACTAGGGAGGTATTCATGATGGTACTTGGTCATTCTCAATCTGAAGAATTTCTCATAAGAAGAATCGGATTGGTAACCCATCTGTATAGCATTATAGTAACCAACATTGTTTCCACAACAAGGCCTTGGTGAAGAACTCTCTCTCTCATTAGATTAGAGGACAATGTTGGCGAGGCCAATGATTATAGACGCCTTCATCATTGTCTCTCAAGGTACATACCCACCTGGGTGTTCACCGAGTATGACCTTCTAGGACATTTCTATCTTGGGTTCCTAACCCTCAAAGAATATCGGTCCTCTTGCCTACTCTTATCTTGGATGCCCTACACATCCTCAAAGAGCATCGAACTTCAGATGATTACCTAATCGTCCCATTCTGTTATCCCAGGTGAAGACAATAATGTTGTGTCTATCTCTCCCTCTTAACTAGGGAGGATATGCCCATTCCTATAAAGGAATGTACCCAAGTTCCCTTTGACCAAAAACTTGCCCAAGCTGCCTCTCAATTAGGGACTTGTCAGAGCTTCGTCTTAACTAGGGACTCTCTTTTTCATCAGTAACTTCTTCTTCGTGGGTGCTTCAACTGCTTGATCAATTTCCTTGATGTCATGAAATTCAGTCGAGCTTCTTCCTTGTAGGGCATTAGCTATCGATCACTTTCCTTCTTGGTTTGTCATGTCATTCCTTTCTTCATGGAAAGTGGCCTTCTTGATATATATTTGGAACTTTCGTCATATGGCTACATTTTCCTAATCATGTTTCTTTCAGGAATTTCCATCCTCCACATGAATGATAGTTGTACTTGTACTTACAACTCTTGTGCCAATAGCCCTGCATGAACTCATCCAGATATTATTCAAGAAATCAAAACACAACATTAAATCAAATTGTACCTTTCGAGATGGCTCTTCATGACATCTTTATGTAGATATCAACATCTTGCATACATTTTGATGCATCTCCCAAAGATATTCATAGTCAAGGGTCTCCATCTTTTTCAGACTTCCATCAGAGTCTTCATATCTTCCTTCCTCACACATTCCATTCCCAAGAGCTTTCAATCAGAGTTTCTTCATTGTGGTCAACCACCTCATACTTCATATGAGGGCATATTATGTTGATTTCATCTAGTGTGACTTATGCCTTCCTGCATCCTTTCAGAGGAGGAGATCCTTTTTCTCTTTATCATGCTTCTCAAGATAGAAGTAATGATCCATGTTACATGCAACCATACAACATGACATTATAATATAAAACACAAGCATACATACCTCATTTTACCTTTAGTTCATCTAGGCTTCTTCCAACAACTTCCTTGATTGAAAAGATCTTCAATCCCTTGATCTGCTTCATTTCTCATGTCATCACACAATCATCTCATGAATTCCATAAGTTGGATTTCTTGACGAAACACTTGCTTCCTTTCTCGATCAGTGAACTCTCTAATAAGGATTCCTTCAGAGAAATTTGAGGATCTTATATATCCCAATTTGCTAGATGTTTCCTCTTTGTATGATGAGCCTTGTCCTAGATGATTCCATCCTTTTCTTCAATGTTCAATGAGGTTCCCAAGAGCTATATCTTTCATGTTTGTCTACCATGGATTTTATACTTCATGATTTCCACGGTGATGTCTTGATCTCTTGTTTCTAATGCTTCCATGATGCCCCGATGCATCTTATTATCATGGTCATATCTATAACTAAAGATTTAGGAGCTTATGGTAGGACCTTTTCGTGAGGGATACCATCTTAATCATAGTAGAGATCTGTTACTGCCTCTTTCCTTTGTCCCTTTCTTCAGCTTCCTCCATCTTTTCGTTGATATGAGCTTTCTTTTTATAATCTTTCCATAGCATTGTTCTGTCTTGTTTGAGGACCCTTAACCTTCAACACTTTTTCCATCAACTTGTCTTTCTCTATCTAACATAGAGACCACAAATTGTTGAATGAGGTAACCTTCTTGTTCATGGACATTTATTACCTTGCTTATCAGTTAGAACAATGATGATTTCCTTCCTAGATTTTGTAGGTGAGACCTTTTGGAGATATCCTACATCCTTAGATACCTTCACTTTCATGTAGATCAGATTTTATGTGACCTTCTTCATTGCACATTCAGAGAATGAGTTTATCATTACATTTCTTTGATATCCCCAATGTTGCTATATTAGGGGATCGTTGATAAGTATCCCTTTCCATGAATTCAGAGGAGACCTTTTGATATGTTCAATGACTTCAACTACTGAGAGGACTATGTCCATCCTCCTCCTTTATGCGATGAATCTTGATGACCCATCCAACCTATAGATCTTCTTGCAATCATGAAGTCATTTAACCAAACTTGATTATAGAATGAAAATATACTTACTTGTCATGTGAAGATGAAATCTTCACCTTGATTTCTTTGATGATGGTTGAAGAAGATATATTAGAGCTTCTTCTTGGATGACCTTACAAATGAGAGAGCCTTTCCTCAATAGAAAAGGTTGCTCCTTTTGATGATGCTGATCTGTTGCTTCCTCGGATATCTTCTTGTAGGGCAAGGAGATGATCCTTTGAAGATGTTCATGCCTTATTGCCTTCAATTTGCCTTCTTTAGTAGTTTAGATCAACATTGCCTCTAGGACTTCGACCACCTTCGAAATGATGTAGTCTTCGATTTTGAGGTCCTTTGAGCTTCATTGCTTTGTAGACATCTTTATGAGAGTCTTGGTGGTCTTTTGATGATCACTGTGGAGACAAAAGATCTTGATGTTGTAGACTGTCTCCTTGATTGCATAGACAAAAACCCTAGCTGATGTAGACTGTTGTTGTGGATTGATTCTTCAATTTTGTCAAAGCATTTCAAATTGCTTTGATGCCCTTCTTGAAGATGATCCTTGAATGTCTCTTTTTGTTGCCCTTCCTTTGACTTCAACACCTTAGCTTTGATACCATGTTGAAGAATCTATGGCAATTTGTAGCATAAAAAGTATGGCTGAAGCAAGAAAATTGATAGCTTGAAGAATTAATATGTTAAAATACACGAGGTATTTAATAATTATAATTTATTAATATATAAAATTGTATAAGATGATATGAATGTTACAATGAGGCCCTGCTTTTATACCTAAGCAGGTGTCCTTTCGTGAATGGGCATGTCTTTTAGACATGCCTTTTCACTTAACTTAATGGCTATTTAAACCTAACCGATATTTGATTTATTTAATATTTATATTTATTTATTTTATTTAATTGTTATGAATTATATTCATAACATAGCCCTTTCCTTCAGAAGCTTTGTCCTCAAAGCTTTAATGCTGGGGGTTTTCTTCACTTAGTGTATGTCGTCTCGATGTATATAATCTGCATAATATGGCTGTCCTCTCATCAAGTGGCTCATCACTAATGTTCCCTTCGATTATTTATTTATTTTTATATAAGTAATAATTTAATCATTTAAATATAGTGTTGAAAATATCAACATCGGCAAAATATCGGTGAGGATCCAGAAAATATCTTATCGGAAATATCGGCGGAAATATCGACAAAATATTGGCAAATATCGGCAAGCATAAAAAGAAAATTTTCAAATTTTTAAACATAGCCGATATTTTCAAAATATCGCGATATTTTGCCGATATTTTATGATATTTGTCGATATTTTGAAAATATCGCGATATTTTCTCGGCAATATATCGTTTTGCCAAAAATATCGCCGATATTATCAACAGTGTTTAAATATATTAATTAATTAAATTATAATTATAATATAATTAGTTATAAAATATAACTTTAATATTAATAGTTATATATAATTAACACTATATATATATATAATTTTTTTTTTTTTCTGTAAAGTTTTTTTTTCTTTTATCTTCCCTGTAAAAATATATATATACGTATTATCATATATATAACCACAATATATATTATATAGCTTCCATTTAATTAATGTTGTTTAATTTGATTTTGGCAGTGGTTAACGTCGTGATGGATGACGGTTGACTGATACCGTGACTCCCATATCTTTCATGCATTAATACCAAGGCTGCTGCTACGTTAACCCATGGCTCACTGGCTTCTGCTCCACGTATGCTTGATGACTGGGCGATGGAGTGGTCGCTCACGGGGATGAAGGAGACATAGTTGGTGACGAGATGTACACAACAAGGGATTCGACTGCGTGGGTGAACGGACAAGAATTCAGTCAAAATGTTTGGGCTAGTTAACCGAGTGAAATACAAATTTTGTTGAAATCTGGGCCTGGCATGCAACAGGTTTTTCATGGCATATGTGAAATTACAGCGCAACCCAACACATTGACAATGAATAGAGAAGCGGCTTTGGCGTTTATCGAAATAATTGTTTATCAAAATGAAAAGTGGACAAAGAGGTGATGACGGTGGATGGCTCGATGGGAGCATGACCGCAAAGGCGTGTTCGAGCCAATGTAAAGCAGCGTCAATGGTAGATTCGATAGGTGATGGTCTTGTTGAGTTTGCTATATTACTGATTTGTGCAGGTGTTGTTGAATTCGCTAAGTTTTCAGTCGTTGAAGGATCTCTTATGCACTTGTAAATTGTTTCACACTCCCTCATCCCTACTGACCTCGCAACATTCTGAGAGTGATCGGTGAAATCCTCCACATTCATACAATTATTATTGAACATTTTGGAAGTCCAAGATCCTTCATAAATACTTCCACATAGCCCTACTTTCCAAAGAGACTCAACAGATAATAGCTTGCACATGAGAGGGATGAACAACTTAGGAACAATTTCTCGATTACTATTACCAAATTGCTTGTAGCGCAACACTTTCTCCACCTTTGGAAGGCCACATCCAACTTCCAAAAATACAGAAAATGGTGGAAGAATTGGAGTAGCCAGAGTCTGCAAGTGAAAAGAAACTAAGAGAATTATTGACAGAGAATTTAGTGTTCCATCCTTTGAGTTGTTGATGTTATGTGCCTTTGCCCAAGTTTTCATCAGATAGCAAAGCTTTTGAATTCGCTTGTCAATTGAAGAAAAAATGTGGATTAGCTCCGATTTATAAGACTTTCTCTTTATTTTCAATAGAAACATCACACTCAATCCCACTTCTGCAATCCACAAATTTCACAATTGGCACAATAGCCCTTAGTACTGGTTGAACAACACAGATCTTGCCTCCACCTTGAAGACAATAAAGTGCCTTCACCAACTTCTTGAGAACTTGAATTTTATTTTCTCTCGGGAAAGCATTCCCAGTATGACCAAGACTTACAGTTAAGTCCAAGTCACTTTCTGCTGTAAATAAATCCATTGTAAACGAACCAAATGCCCTTATAGAAAGTCCAGAACTGTTAAAACTGCTACCATGAATTTTTAGCTTTACAATTTTGTCAACAAAAGTATCAATGCTTGCCGTGCTTCATAACCTTGTATACTTGTTTGAAGCATGGTATAGACTTCATCAAATAAATCCCCAAGAAAACTTAAAGACGATGGAACAAGCTGTAATTTTTTAGTTTCATCCATCTCTAGTTGTTTAATTCTGTGTCGAATAACATGAGGAGGAGAAAATGTCGAGCAGACAGGTGAAATTTCATCTAGTATAACTTCTTTGCTTAACTTGTGGCTGGTTTTAGATTTTCTGCGTCCCGGTTTCTCATATCTGTAACTTGTATGGCAGATTTCAGAGTCTCTACTGGTGTGTACTTCATTTCTGCAGCTTTTCTGACTGTTGGTCATAGAGTTTCTCCTACTGGGTACTTCGTCATTATGGCTTTTCTGGCTGCGTGTCTCAGAATCTCTGCTTATAGCCACTGCTTCTCTAAAAATGCCACTAGATACAGAAGGCAGTTGTTCATCTTTTTTTTTTTCATACTCCCAATTGGATTCGGATTTTGAGTGGTCTTCTTCTCTAGTTTTCATATACCCACTTTGACTATCCTTCTCATCATGATCGTTGCTGAGTTCATTTTCATCTTCATGTTTGTCACTTCCCTTTCAACATGCTTTAATTTCTGCATATGATTTTTCTAAACGCCGAAATGCTTCTTGAATTCTACTAAACTGTTCAACGCAATCACAATGTGAACGTAATGGTACATTGTGCAACGAGCAACGTTCAAAGACCCGCATGATTGTATCGTGTGCCATGGCTTTGATACCACTGTAGCATAAAAACTATGGCTGAAGCAAGAAAACTGATAGCTTGAAGAATTAATATGTTAAAATACATGAGGTATTTAATAATAATAATTATTAATATATAAAATTGTATAAGATGATATGAATGTTACAATGGGGCCCTGCTTTTTATACCTAAGCAGGTGTCCTTTCGTGAATGGGCATGTCTTTTAGACATGCCTTTTCACTTAGCTTGATGGCCATTTAACCTAACTGATATTTGATTATTTAATATTTATATTTATTTATTTTATTTAATTGTTATGAATTATATTCATAACACATTTGGGGATAATGTGATTCTTCTAACATGATAACTACTTCTGAGGTTTGTAAATTTTTCTTCTTAGCACAATCTTCACTTGTTCTTATTAGAGTGTCACGTGTTCGATTGGGACACGATCGAATCTGGAATGGTGTCTTCCTTGAATGGTCCAGTTTTCTTGAAAGCAATGGATACACTTGGAGAATACAAGGATGCACAATATATGGGTGAGTTGTTTATTAAAGCTATTAAAGATGTAGGTGTTGATTGTTGTTTGCAAATGATTACAGATAATGCACTTGTTTGCAAGGCTGCTGGCATGGTTGTGGAAGCGAAATATCCACAAGTGTTTTGGACACCTTGCATTGTCCATTCATTGAACTTAGCACTGAAATCCATTGCTTCTGATGTGCTTTGGATTGGTAACATTATTGAGGATGCGTGGAATATCCATAACTTGGTACAAAACCATACAAATGCCCTCACTATCTATAAGGAGTACAACAATCTATCATTGTTGAAGATTGCGGGTACACGGTTTGCCTCTTCATTCATCATGTTGAAGAGGTTGAGGGAGGTCAAGATTGCTCTTGGGGCCATGGTTATTTTAGAGTTTTGGTCTTTTTGGAGAAAGACAGATCAAGTAGCCTCTAAAAAGTTGAGGACACAATGCTAGATGATGCTTGGTGGGAGAGGGTAGATCTAATTATCCAGGTCATGGACTCTATCATTTATTTGCTTCAATATGCAAATACAAACAAACCCATCCTAAGAGATGTTTATGAGGGATGGGATTCCATGATTGGGTTTGTGAGGAGCATTAATCTACAGAGTGAGTGCCTCGAGTATGAGACATCACTAGAGGCCTTCTGTGGTACTATACAAGATATTTTTGTCAGTAGATGGGACAAGAATTGCACACCTTTACATTGTTTGGCTCCCTCACTAAACCTAAAATACTACAACCATAAGTGGCTGAATGGTGGACCTTCCCGTAGATTCTTTCCTCACATGGATGGTGAAATCTCACAGGGGAGGAAAGATGCATTCAGGTGGGTTTTTTCGGATAGAGCATTGCTTGATGAGGTGGAGGACGCCTTTGCAGAGTTTTCCATTGGCACTGGTCGATTTGTAGGATATGATGTGATTAGAGACGTGGGGGCTAAGAAGCCCTATTCTTGGTGGGAAAATCATGGGGCAACATGCCCTCCTCTATGGCAGTGAGCCATGAGGCTCCTCTCTCAGGAGACTTCATCCTCTTATTGCGAGAGGAATTGGAGCACATATGGGAATTTGTATAGTGTTAAGAAGAGTGGGTTTGAGCATTCCAAGGCAGAGACAATGGTGTATGTGCACACCAACCTTCGTTTTATTTACAGGCAGAGGGAAGAGTGGTTGACGGGAAAGACAAAGATGTGCGATGTATTTCCTGATGATATGGGTCTGGACAATAGTGTTGAGTTGGCATTGGGCAACATGGATCTCAATGATCTAGTGCTAGAGCTTGTTAGATTTGATGACGGTGATACTGTAGAGGGGTCATCCTCCACACTAATAGATGCAAAGGCAACTTTGGATACAGGGGAGGAGGATATAGCAAAGGAGAGCAGTGGTGACCATGATGATGAGGACAATGATGTTGATTTTGATGATGACTATGAGGATTGATGACTCATGAGTCATGAGCTACCTATTGCCTTGAGGCTTGTATACGTGTAGTTGTTTTGTATTTTATATTTCTATTTGCCATTGGCATTGCACTACCTATGTTACACATTTTGATTTTGATGACTTAATGACAAAACTATAGCGATTAGTGTCTTTATCTTACTATCTTGTATTTATCCTATTGGATCATTGATGAATTGAATATGTATTATGATTTATCATTTATGAATTTAGAATTTATGATTCATTGATTTATCATTTATGTGACATGTATTTGAATTTTGTATGTACCATGCATGCTATAATGTTACTAACTTACTTTGTAAACTGTAAAACTTACATCTAGATGAAGATCTATGTTTGAAATCAATGAATTTGTGTAAGAAATATCTTATTTTTAATATATATATATATATATAGATATCAAATAATATATAACGTCTCCGAACGTATCCGGTTCCAGGGGGTCAACATGTCTGTATCCGACACTCGAATCCCCGTATCTGATGAATCCCAAATCCACGTGTTAGGTTACTTAGGTGTCTTCTTGTATTCATCGAATAGTTATAAAAAACAAAGAGACAAGAAAACACAATGTTGGCTTTTTGCTAGGGCCAAAACCTCTCCCTCTTGGAAAGGAAAACCGACACAAAATTCTTCTTATAGAGATTCCAATTGACGAATAGCAAGACCATGACCCTTGACCTACTATGCCACTCCAAGACCAAGACACCAATCCTCTTCTTTGTCACTGCTGAGATCATCATCATCGCTGCACCATAGCTGTTCCTTCACTTAGATCATTGTTGCACTCTTACTTGAGATCATCACCATTTCAACAAGGTTTCTATACTGTATGGAAGCTGCACCGAGATCATTCCTCATTATGATTGAGACCATGAATGCTACGTTACTGAAATCATGACTGTGTTTGGTATGAGAATGCATCACTGTGGGATAACTGAGCTTCTTCTTATCGCAACCATATGGAGACTGTAACTTGTTTAGAGAGCATGCTGAGTGTATCACTGAGATCCTCATTATCATAACTATGCCAAGAACATGACTGTGATTCTCTTCCTGCAATGAGAACTTCATAGTCGAGAGTGCTACCACCGAGAAGATCACACTGTAATTATACCCGAAGTTTGCAGAGACTTGTGTTCCTACACCTCATTTGAGACCCTAAGCGATTGTGCTTGACAGAGAGTTCAGAGATGCATGCGAAGATATCTCTGCTTCTCATCCGTAGTTGCAGAGATGTTCGAAATATCAGAGATGTCCGAGTTCTGTTGCTCTCTTCTGCGAAGTTCAACAAGGTATATATAGTGGCTACGGCTCCATAAATAAGTTGACATAAGTGTGAACAATTGTGTCTTTAATTAAGCTGTCATGACAGTCCTTTTAATTCATTTGTAGGCCGACACGACTGAAATTTACATTGTTTAGCTTGCTGATGTCTTTAGGAGGATTGTGCTTGTCTTGGAGGGTTGTTCTAGACTTGTATACATTACTTATGACATTGACTCTTTGACATCCTAATTCTCTCAATGGGAGCCACTAAATAAATAGACCTTTTGCTCATGAAACACATGCAGCAAGGAATAATAAATTCATTTTACAAAAATCATAATTACAATGTCATGAAGATCGAACCTAGTTACACTTTCTTCAACACTGTGTAGTCCCTACGTCAACCTCACTGTATCTCTTCTACGTCTCTACAAATGCACTCACTGGATCTGGAAATATTCCTCCAGCTTCACTGTGTCTGCTTCCTCACTGAAGCTCAAACTCTCTGACAATTGACTGTTGCTACTCTGGAAAATCAAATTCTCCAAGTAACTCTGAGATATTCTCCAAGTGCCCATTGATCACTTCTTATATCCTCCTGTTGGGACTCCAATAACCAAGATTAAATCTTAATCGATGGCTTAGATTATTTCTAGATCGATCCGCGTGAGTTTCTAGAGAATTCTAACTTTGACTTAATTAATTTTGATTAATTAACCAGTTTTCCTATGTTTAGACTTAGAAAACATAGAAAAATTGGTTAATAATCTAATTAAGTCATATGTAGGTGGAATTTCCAGAAATGATGTCTGAGTTTTGGAGATCTTATGCATTCTAGCCTCTCCACCAAATTTCATGGCTAGAACACATCCAATGCTACAAAAACTAACAACTACTACAAAATTGTCCACATAGGCATTCAGGCCATATTGTTGATTTGGGGTAGCATTGGATGTGCTCTAGCCACGAAATTTGGTGGAGAGGTTGGGGCACATGAGATCTCCAATACCCAGAAAGGGTTTGGGCATATTCTAAACAGATCAGGAGATATTAAAATAGTTAATATTTTTAATGGAGCCCCTAAGTCTAAACTTAGGGAATATAAAATATTAATGTTATTAATATGAATCTGTATTAGAATGGTCCAAAAGACATGGATCAAGCCATATCTAATCTTAGCCGTTGATTAGGGACTTAATCTCGGCTGTTGAGATGTGAACAAAAAAAGTATAGGAGGAGGCTTGAGGGACACTTGGATTACACACTGAGGGAGACCGGTCAGTTCAATTTCTGGAGCGGTGTTTGCTGAGAAATTGAGCCAGTGGTCTAGGGAGTAGTCAGGAAACAGCAAGTGCGGAACATAGAGACAGGAGATCAGCACATAAGAGGCAGATGCAGAGCCAGAGGAAGCCACACAGAGGCAACCGAGACTGCGTAGAGGCAAAAAGGCCTGCGTCATCCACACAGAGGCTGCAGGAGTGACGCAGAAGCCTAGAGAGGTTGCGTAGAGCCTAGTAGGTTGACGCAGAGCCCCAGTAGGTTGACGCAGAGCCCCAGTAGGCTATAGTAGATGTTAGTAGGGCCTACGCTGGGTTTAGGAAAGTGCTGGAAGTTTGGCACCTTGTTGTACAAGAAAATTGTTGAATAATAAAATCCTTCCTTGCTGCATCGATTTTCCCACATTGGGTTTTTCCGGGGACATTAGTCCAAAATAACTGTGTCAATGTGTGCATATTTTTGTTTTTGTATTACGATGTGATATCTGCAACAATATTTATTTTAATGTTTGTTGAAGTAATTTCATGAATAACTTATGATGAAATAAGTAGGAAAAGTAAATCAGTTGCTGCAGTGATAGAATTTTCACATGGTATTAGAGGAAGTAATCAAAGACAAAGGGAAAATCAGTTATGGGTCGAGACTGCGATGCAGAGGCATCCACCTCAGGGGACTCACGCAAATTTTTAGAAGATTGCACAAGAGAAAGAGAGATTTCGATTTCTCTATGTTGGCTTCAAGGTTGGAAGAAGAAGCGACATGCATGACTAGTGTTGCATCATCAAAAGTATGGTATATAGACAACGGAGCCTCATGGCATATGATAGGAATTAGGGAGTGTTTCTCAGAATATCGAGAAGAGAAAATGAACTTTTAGATCACCATGGGGAACAAGGAAAAGTGTACTCCAGTAGGAAAGGGTACCATAGTTTTTCAGATAGAATTGGGAGAGCGGTTCCGTGCCACAAATGTGTTGCATGTGCCAGGATTGGGGATGAACTTACTTTCCGTGTCACAACTACAAGGCAAGGGCTAGGACAATTACTTCATCAAGGAAAAGGTATACGTCAAACACATGAGCTGGAAAAAGAAAGTGCAGATCAGGATCAAAAGTAATCAGTTGTACAGATTACAGCTAGAATCTCCAATGGCACTAATAGGCAGTCATGGGGACAAAGAATTGAACAAACTATGGCACAGAAGGATGGGTCACTTGCACCATGGAGCTCTGAGAATTCTCAGGAGTACTGTAACAGGACTTCTAGATCTGAGTACGGAACAAGATGATGTATGCAGGGGATGCGCTCTAGGAAAGTATGCCAAGGTGGCATTTCCTAGGAGCAACCACAGGGCAAGAGTGTACTAGGATTGGTACACTCAGATATCTGCGGACCTATGTCTGTCAAAGCTCGCAACAGTGCCGAGTATTTCCTTACTTTCATTGATGACCACTCGAGGAAAACTAGGATCTATTTTTTGAAAACCAACGATGAGGTTTTCTGTCGCTTCAAGGAGTTCAAGGCTCTAATGGAGAATCTGATAGGTAAGAAAATAAAAATTTTGCACTCAGATAATGTTGGAGAATATGTCAATAAGGACTTCACTGATTTTTACGTTAAGGAGGGCATCAGAAGAGAGTGGACAACTCCCTACAATCCAGAGCAGAATGGGGTGGCAGAAAGGAAAAACAGGACTGTTGTAGAAGCAGCTAGGGCCATGCTATATTATCAGGATATGCCAAAATTCCTGTGGGCAGAAGCATGCAACACAACTGTCTACATTTAGAATAGGACTCCTCATCGGGCATTGGGCAAAATTACTCCAGAGAAAGTCTTCACTTAGAAGACACCTGAAGTCAGTGATTTCAGGATATTTGGGAGTTTGGCATATTGTCGCATACTCGAAGAAAAGAGGAAGAAGCTGGATCAGACTGCAGAAAAGGGGTATCTGGGTGGATACAGTGAGAATGTTAAGGCATACGGGATCTATCTTCCAGGGAGTAGAAAGGTAGTAGTACGACGAGATGTAAAGTTCATGGAGGACAGAGCTTTCAAAAGATCTCGCAAAATGCCTTCCAAGGAGCAGTCGAAAGAGGATCCGTTGGTCATGCCTCTTCAACCAACAGAAGTGAAGAATCGTTCCTCAGATCAGGAAGATTCTCAGGATGAGGAAGAGGAGCAAGCAAAAGCACCTGTTGGCAGAGAAAGAACCAGCAGTGAGCTTCGTCAGATTCTGCGTGATGCAGAGAACTTCATCGGAGAGCCAAGGAACAGTAAAAGGGAGCGAAAACTACCATACAGGTATCTAGGGGTTAGTAGCTCAGGATGGAGAGCCTGACAGCTTCAAGGAGGCAGCTCAGCATTAGGTTTGGCTAGATGCGATGGTGGAGGAGTATAACTCCATAATGGTAAATGATGTCTGAGAGGTGGTGTCAAGGTCTCAAGACAGATCTGTGGTAGGTTCAAGATGGATCTATAAGATCAAATATGCTGTGGACGACAATATTGAAAAATACAAGGCCAAGTTTGTGGCTAAGGGGTATGCTCAAAAGGAAGGGATTGACTATGAGGAAACCTTCACCCCGGTAGGTAGGTATACATCTATTGGGACCGTGATATCTCTTGAAGCCCAGATGGGATTGGAGATCCATTAGATGGATGTCTAGACAACATTTTTGAATGGGCTAATAGAAGAAGTATACTTTGAACAACCAGAGGGCTTTGAAACTCATGAGAAGAAGTCTCATGTATGCAGACTGAAGAAAGCCTTGTATGGGCTGAAGCAGGCACCAAGAGCGTGGTATGGTCGAATAGATGGCTACTTGCAGAAGATGGGGTTTGTCAAGAGTGACACGGATCCGAATCTCTACTGTTTAGTCGTAGGGAGCGAGCCACTTATCTTAGTATTATATGTGGATGATCTCTTCCTGATAGGATCATCTAGACTCATTGAAGACTGCAAGAAGAATCTAGCCACAAAGTTCAATATGAAGGATCTAGGACGAATGCACTATTTTCTAGGGTTGGAAGTTTGGGAGCAGAAAGGAGAAATCTTCCTTGGGCAAGGAAGTTATGCTACAGAAATTTTGAAAAGGTTTGGGATGGGAGATTGTAGACCTATAGCTATGCCAATGATCACCAACTAGAAGAAGATTGATGTATCAGAAGACAAGGATGTCGATCCCACCCTATACTGACAGCTCATAGGGTCCTTGATGTATCTAGTGAATACCAGGCCAAATATTTGCTACAGTGTGAACAACCTCAGTTAGTTCATGGTGGAACAAAAGAGGGCTCACTGGGCAGCAACCAAGCACATTCTCAGGTATTTACAGGGAACAATTGATTATGGGCTCTTGTACAAGGGGAAGGATATTAGGTTGAGTGGATTTACTGATGCAGATTGGGTAGGAAGTTTAGTGGATTGGAAAAGTACCTCTGGGTAATGTTTCAACATTGGATCAGGAATAACCTCCTGGTGTAGTAGGAAACAAAAGTTCGTGGCTCTGAGCTCGTCTGAGGCAGAATATATGGCAGCAAGCACAACTTCGTGTGAGGCCATATTGCTTAGAATACTCAGAAGAAATATGGAGGCGGCCAGGATTATGTGTGATAATCAGAGTTGCATCAAACTCTCTGAGAATCCAGTATTTCATGATAGGTCAAAGCATATTGATATTCGGTGTCACTTTGTCAGAGATTGTGTCCAACATGGCGCTGTACAGTTGAGTTACGCTCATACAGGAGAACAAGTGGCAGATAGTCTCACCAAGTCCCTTGGAAAGTCAAAATTTGACTACTTCAGAGAAAAGATGGGGATGGTAAAGAACCCCTTTCAGAAGTAGTGTGTTAGCAACACGAATGAAGAGGTAGTTGCAGTGCAGATGCAGTGTTGGGTCAAAGGACCAAAAACAGCACAAATGCAGAGGGAGTTGCAGTGCAGATGCAGTGTTGGGAGAAAGGACCAATAGTAGCACAGATGCAGAGGAAGGTTCAGTGTGGATGTAGTGCTGGGAGAAAGGACCAACAACAACACGGATGCAGAGGGAGCTGTTGTACATATGCAGCAGTGGCAGTGGCAGAACCATGGGCAACAGTACATGATGCATCAATGCAGAGGATGTTGGGTGGGAGGCCTAGCATCAGCACAGGTACCGATGCCGGATGACCAGAGTAATACTTAGTGAGGAGTATTGCTAGAGCACAGTCCTCGCTAAGAGGGAGTGTTGATTTGGGGTAGCATTGAATGTGCTCTAGCCATGAAATTTGGTGGAGAGGTTGGGGCACATGAGATCTCTAATACCCAGAAAGGGTTTGGGCAGATTCTAAACAGATCAGGATATATTAAAATAATTAATATTTTTAATGGAGTCCCTAGTCTAAACTTAGGGAAAAATAAAATATTAATGTGTATTAATATGAATCTGTATTAGAATGGTCCAAAAGACATGGATCAAGCCAGATCTAATCTTAGGCGTTGATTAGGGACTTAATCTCGACCGTTGAGATGTCAACAGAAAAAGTATAAGAGGAGGCTTGAGGGGCACTTGGAGTACACATTAAAGGAGACCAGTCAGTTCAATTTCTGGAGCGGGGTTTGCTGAGAAATTGAACCAGTGGTTTGGAGAGCAGTCAGGATGCAGCAAGTATGGAACAAAGAGATGGGAGATTAGCGCAGAAGAGGCAAATGCAAAGCCAGAGGAAGCTATGCAGAGGCAACAGAGATTGTGCAGAGCCAGAAGGGCCTGCGTCATCCACGCAGAGGCTGCAGGAGTGACATAGAAGCCTAGAGAGGTTGCGCAGAGTCTCAGTAGGCTGATGCAAAGTGTTTTAGGCTGTAGCAAAGGTTAGTAGGGCCTACACTGGGTTTAGGAAAGTGCTGGAAGTTTGTCTATCTGTGGGTAAGCTAGTTTAGCACCCTGTTGTACAAGAAAATTGCTGAATAATAAAATCCTTCCTTGCTGCATCGGTTTTCCCACATTGGTTTTTTTCGGGGACATTAGTCAAAAATAACTGTCAATGTGTGCATATTTTTGTTTCTGTATTACGATGTGATATCTGTAGCAGTATTTATTTTAATGTTTGTTGAAGTAATTCCATGAATAACTTATGATGAAATAAGTAGGAAAAGTAAATCAGTTGCTACATAGTGATAGAATTTTCACACATATTCCCCTCCAGAAGGAAGGACATCCTAGCCTTCTAGATGACATAGTTGGAGGCTCCCTCCAACCTATCATGATCTCTAAGCCTAGTTGTGGCCATCTTTGATTTTGTCGAAAACTTCCTCTTTCCATTTGCTTGGTTGTTGCTATGCTATTTGCACTCCCTTCGGGAATGCGTAGTCCTGCTCGCTGCTACTGCCGCTTGCAATTGGGAAAATCGAACTTCTAAAAATCCGAAGTCCCTTGAGAGAAATTTTTCGTCTGTTGTGTGTGCTTTTCTTTTCCACCCGACAGTGGTTTTGCTATTGCAAAACTGCTACAAAAACCTTTGTGTTCAACCAACGAATGTGCTCAGCAAAAATCTGAGGTGCTATTGCTCCCTTTGATGCCTTGTAACTGAAAATTGAACCCTTGCCCTACGATTCGAACTGCTTGGCTAGGTACTGTACAACACCAGAAAACTTCAGCCTACTGCTCCCTCTGAACAACGAAATTTTCCTTCTTCTGCTTCTGAGCTTCCCGGCTTATCAATCACGTTGCTTCGATACCATGTGAAAATTTCAAGTTTGAAACCCTATCGCAACAATTGGAAATTATTCTTCTAATTGTTATTTAATTTAACAATTTATCTGCTACGAAAAACACCAAATAATTCACACTGCAACCTTCACAAATAAACTGTGGAAGAAAATAGCGTTGGAAACTGGGAAAATACTAGCACATACTTATAAAAATTAACACGGTTATTTTTGGACAAATGTCCACTGAAAAACCCAACTTGGGAAAACCGGTGCAACAACTAAAGGCTTTTTATTATTATGCAACAATGAAATTCTGAGTACAATCTGGATGCACAAACTGACAATCCACTACGGGAGAAACTGGCCACAAAAATGAGAGAGATAAATTTTGTCTCACTTGATACTGATCCAACTCCGAAACTGGCTCTGAGTGGGCTCCACGAAACCCTTGTGTCAGCCTTTGCGTCAACCCTGCGCAGGCACTAGAATGCTTTGCCTGGAACTACAACTAATCAAGTTGTCTACCCAATGCAGCCTCTGAGAATGAGTCGCTCACACCTTCCGGAAATTTTCCCGACCTTCAGCAATTGAATCGACCCTCTGTTAATGAAAAAGACAAAATGTTAATGATCCTCTTATTAGAAAGAGACCACTATGGTTGCGAGATATCTTACAAGACGTTGGACAACATGTTGCCCCAAGAGGAACGTTCAGAGAAAGTAAGAAGCCAAGTCGGTTTCAAGGGTATGTTGCTGCCATGAGCAACATAATTGAGGCATAACCATGCACCTTTGAAGAAGCTACAAAAGAACAAGTCTGGAAAGATGCCATGACTGAAGAATACGAGTCCATCTTCCAGAATGATGTCTAGGAAGTGGTTCGTAGACCTCAAGGTAAATTTGTTGTCACTTTCAAATGGTTATTTAAGATTAAACATGGTGCAAATGGTAGTATTGAAAAATATAAGGCTAGATTTGTAGTTAGAGGTTTCTCTAAGGAGGAGGGAATAGATTACGATGAGATTTTTGCACCTGTAGCTCGATATACTACTGTTCCATTTGTTGTTGCCTTAGTTGCTAGCCATGGATGGACCCTTCACCAAATGGACGTGAAAATTGCTTTCTTGCATGGCTTCCTCAAGGAAGAGGTATTTGTGGAACAACCACAAGGCTTTGAAGAGCGTGACAGGGAAAATCATGTATGGAGATTGAAGAAAGCCTTATATGCGCTGAAGCGAGTTCCAAGAAGTTGGTATGCTCACATCCATAGCTACCTAATAAATCTTGGTTTCACAAGAAGTGATGCAGACCCAAACCTCTACTTCAAGACAGTCCATGGTATACCTTTGATTTTGGTATTGTATGTTGATGATTTATTCTTGACAGGAGGAGAACCTCTTATTCTCCAGTGTAAGAGAGTTAGCTTATAAATTTGAAATGAAAGACCTTAGTTTCATGCATTACTTTCTAGGTATAGAGGTTTGGCAAAGACCTAGTGAAATTCATGTTTCTCAAGGAAAATATGTTGTTAAGCTTCTCGAGAGATTTGCTATGGTAGAATGTAAGTCCATGCATACTCCTATGGAAATGAACTTTAAGAAATTATGTGGCAAAGCTGTAGGACCTAATTTGGCAAATCCCGTTGAGTATATACTATAAATAGCTCGTTGGTGCTTTGATGTTTTTGGTAAACAATAGGCCTGACATATGCTTTGCTATAAAGACTTTAAGTCAATATATGATTGATCCCTTTCATGCCCACTGGATAGATGCAAAACATATACTCAGATACTTGAATGGAACTATCAATCTATGATTGAAATACACTACTAAAAATGTAAGACTTCATGGATATACTGATGTTGATTGGGCTGTTAACTTTGCTAATGGAAAGAGCACATCTGCGTGTTGTTTTAGCTTGGGATCTGTCACGATCTCTTGGATGAGTAGAAAATAGAAGTCTGTTGCACTGAGCACAACTGAATTTGAGTACATTGTTGCTAGCATGGTTAGTTGTGAGGTAGTTTGGCTGAGAAAGCTTTTTTGGGAACTATTTGAGCATGTGAGGTAGTTTGGTTGAGGAAGCTTTTTTGGGAACTATTTGAGCAAGTTCCAGACACAACAATTATATATTGTGACAATAAGAGTGAAATTTGTTTTGCAGAAAATACCGTGTTTCATGACAAGGTCAAGCGCATTGAGATCAAGTATCACTATATTTGGGATATGGTGCAGAGAGGAGCAGTGAGGCTCCATAACATCTCCGCTGATGATTAGATAGATGACATTCTTACCAAGCCTTTACCGAAAGGAAAGTTCTTTGTTTTTAAAGAGCATTTTGGACTTATGGACATGACCCTTCTGGGAAGCGGTCACAACTGATTGAGAACACTGAGCTGCCTTCCCCCCTGTCAGAGCTCATAGGATTAGGGAATGATCTGGGAAAGCTCTTGAGGATGAGGGACCTCTTGTGTAGTGTGTGCCACAAGAGTAGGCATTAGTATGCATCCGACCAACCCACAGTGTGGGGCGTGGGAAGAACCACCTGTCTGGCCAATAGGTGTAGTGAGACTTGTCTATGATGCAGGTGTTCCACCACTTGACACTTGGTTGTGTTTGATTCTTGTTTGTGTCACTTGTTTGAGTCTTGTCTATGTGATGTCTGTGTTCTATCACTTAATTTTTGAGATGAAAATTGGTTGAGTGTAATTTTTGTCTATGTGACATGTAATGATCATTTCCTTTCGAAATTTGTGTCAAGTGGAAGATTCTTATTTAGATTGCGACTTTATTGTTACAAATATTACAAAGCAGAGTTGAGCTTAGATGAACGAAAGAGATCAGAGGAAGTAGAGATCTTTGATGTAGGAATAAATTCCTGCCTAGCTGAGAGGGAGTGTTAAAGTTTGGCATCTCAGGGATGAATTTCTCCTAGAAGAAATCATATCTTTCAGTTTTGTTTGAACTACCTATAATAAAATTTCATTTCTAATAGTTTTAATTTGAATTTGCAAAATTAGTAAGTCACATCTCAATTTGAAAGTGACTTTCCAAAAATAGAAAGTGATGTCTAAATGATCAAGGATGATCTCAACATATGGATTCCACTTAAAGAACAAATCAATCATGATTTTTCAAGTCAAGAATTAATATTTTTATCCTTACTAGTGTTATTATTATTATGATACTATTATTTATAAAATAGTCTAAAGTCATTCATGTTTAATGGATTAATAAAAACGAATTTTCTCATGAAGTAAATTAAATTGAGAATCTCTTACTTGGCAAATTGAATCTCTCTCTTGGAATAAAATAGTAACTCCACACTTAAGAGAATGTAACTCTCCCTCACCATTTCAATGTATGGCAAAAATGTAACTCTTCATTAGATGCACTTGAAACTCCCTCATTCCATTCGATTTGTAACTCACCAAATGTTCTTTGATGTCTAATTGTAATTCTCTCTCTCTAATTTGAATTGTAACTCCTTGAGACTTGTGTACCTCTCTTTGTTAATTTTAGGTATGTTCTTTGCTTAGCGCAATTTACTTCAATTTTTCATATTATCCCAATGACAATATTCATATTAGAAATCACATCAGTATGATATTAAAGTGTAGATAGAACATAAACGTAAATTGAAGAAAACAATCCAAGACGAGAGGACACAAGATGTGGCTCCAGCTAGGGACAAACCTCAATGTGCGGAAACCCTTGATCAAATCTTCTTATATTCTTCAATAGTTCAGCGCAGAGAGAGATAGTACATATACATTTGAAGTCAACATTTGACTTGCCAAGATAGGAAACCAGACATCTAAGATCTTCACCATGAAGATGACACAATAGTTATGATGACTACATATACATTTGAAGTCAACACTTTGACTTGCCAGGATAGGAGATTAGACATTTGAGATCTTCACCATGAAGGTGACACAATAGTTCTGATGACAAGGATTGCAGATCTTAACTCAGGTGAAGGCACACATATCATATCTCATTCTTCAACGGATTCTCCAAGGTGATTCCGTCACCATGCTGCGTCCATCATCGCTATGCTGCACTCATCACTGTGCTGCACTCATCATCACTATGTTGCATTTCACTGTGCTACACTCATCATCATTACACTGCACTCATCACTGTGATGCACTCATCATCACTATGCTGCACTTCACTGTGATGCACTCATCATCACTATGCTGCACTCGACTGTGTTGCACTCATCATCACTATGTTGCACTCAACTGTGCTGCACTCATCATCACTGTGCTGCACTCATCATCATTATGCTGCACTCATCACTGTGCTGCACTCATCATCACTATGCTGCACTTCACTGTGCTTTCATCATCACTATGTTGCACTTCACTGTGCTGCACTCATCTTCATTATGCTGCACTTCATCATCAACACCAAGGAGCAGACTTCAACCCTTTCCTTTACAGTAAAGTTGTGGCTTGTCAAACAGTCCTTAGGGCATGATTATACCAGCTCCCTTCATCACATAGTTACCTACAACAAACATTATCTTAATGCTACGATAAGATATTTCCTTACAGCCACCTTTGCTGTGAACATAATTGTCAATGAGGGCTTCTTTAGGATAGCGGATAATGGCTACTTCAAGCTGAGTATAAGGACCTTCATTAACAACATTTAGGGTTTCGTCTTTTTGCTTCATATAAAAGCTCCCTTTTACATAGGGGACTCCTTTAGAACAACGTATAGTTGACTGTGATTCTATCTTCCCATTACTGTGTCTAGGGCACTCTAGAACAACAACATTAGACCTACGTTTAGGTCACTTCCTCACTGTGATATGGAAGCCTTCTTCCCTAACTGCGTTAGGGCTTCTTGCCTTCATGACTGCGTATTAAAGGGCATCATTAGGCCAACGTATAAGACTCTTTCTTGGCTTCTTGTAAGACTTCTCCAAGACTACGTTAAGGCTTCTTTATTAGGGCAGCATATCCTCTTTAGATCTCTCGTATCCTCTTTAGATCTCTCGTCCCACCAAAATCCAAAGACAAGTGGAGATAGATCACAAGAGATGAGTGACCGAATGACTTGAAGGCCACCTCTATTTATACTAAAACGTGACGGACAAGTGGGGGTAATTTGGTTGCTGGCCGACCTTGACAAATTGTCCCATAACACAAATAAATTCATATCTCCATGAATACATGTCAGAATCGGATGATCTTTAGATCAATCCCACACCTATCGACAAGAGGAATCCATGAAAAATATCAGCTGCCATAAATAAGAAGATCCACATGGAGTTTGGCCCTAGTTTCCAATTTTAACACTCTCTATTCTTGGGATGAGTTACACTTCTCCTCAAGTAACTCCTCTCTCATGGAATTCAATTCTTCTATTATTGGCTTAAGGCATGAATTCATTTTGTAACTCCTCTCCTTTCTCATTTATTTAAGCAAGAACAAGTGAGAGTTGAGAGTAGCATGTTCATTGTGAAGGAGAGCTAGTGTTGAGTGTGTGCAAGAGAAGTGTGAGAGCAAGTGAAGAGTAAGAACAAGGGAAGTGTTGGAGCAAGTGTGAAGGACACGATTTAATCAAGAGAACAATGATATCTTCAAGAAAAGAGCAACAACTCTTCACATTGGTGACGTTATTCATTCTCGTCCTCCCTCTCTCTCTTTGTATTCTGCTGAATAATTGAAGAAATCTAATAAAAGAAGAATCATTTGGGTTTTCCCTTGTGGGTTTTCCCCTGGTCATTGGACCTAACTCTTAGTGTATGATATTTGTGCTTAGTTGTTTTCATATGATCCTTAGGTTTATGTTCTATCTACAATTGTGGATCTGAAAAGTTGTAGAAAATGAATTTGCCTTCTAAGTAATTATAACATCATAGAACATTCAATTTTCTGTAAAGTACATTTAGTTTTCTGCATAGTACATTCAACTTTCTGCAAAGTACATTAAGTTCCATTCAATTTTGTTCAAAGTACATTAAGATTTCTGCTAAGTACATATAGTTCCATTCAGTTTTCTGCAAATTACATGCAATTTTTTGCAACTTCATTCAATTTTTTGCATAAAACTTCCAAATTTCTGCATAGAACTTTCATATTTTAACAACAAATATTTGTGACATTATGTTCTTATTCCTGATTATGCTTATGTTCTTCTCATCAAATAAATGCCAAAACAACGAAGATCACAACCATACAAAGATGAGCACAAGATATAGGCTCCAAGCCAGGGAAAAACCCCTCCAAGGGGAAAACCCCTCCAAGTGGAAAACCTATAAAGAACTTCTCTTCTTATATAATCAATTCAAAGGAGACCTCCAAGACCAAAACCCTAGACTGGAGCTACCACCAAGAACCAAGCCAGCCACCAATCATCCTTCTCCATTATAACATAAGAGTAGCGAAACAATATTCTTCAAAAGCAAGGCTCTTCTAGCCCTTCAGTTCCCGAAGAAGGATTTGCCACTATTCCTGCAACCTTTAGACTTGAGGTATGCCTAGAAACCCTAGGTTTCTCGCACGTGCGAGCTGAAGTGGGAAGATTTCAAAACTCTGAACTTTTTTAGGGCTTCTTCCCTTCCTTGCTAGCCATTTCCTTGCTCTTTTAAGATTTTCGCTCTCCTTCCTAATTGTAGATCGAATTCAAGATATATGTGATGATGTTTTTTGTGTAATGAGGTCGAAGTTTTACATTTTTATAGCCTTCCAAGAGGCTTGAATAGCCCTCTCTAGGCCAAATTCTCCTCGGCGGGCCGATGTGGTTTTTGGGAGCCTTCTACACACTTCCTAATATAAAATAATTTTCTTGTTCTTGATAGAAGTGCTCGGAAGGGTCTTTCACAATGTGATGCAAACTCTTGACTCATGAAAAACCTTAGGTGCATTCAATGGATGCTTGAGCGAATGACAAAATGACTTGAGCATGAAACCCATGCTTAACAAAAATCATTTTCTTTTTTCTTTTGATAGATACATAGGAATTACATCATGATCTAAGTCAAATGACTATAATGAAGACCAAAACTAGTTAGATTCTTCAACACTCCCTCTTAACTAGGGAGGTATTCATAATTATCCAATTAGTACAAGGACAATACTCCCTTTGAAAAGTTCTCATAAGAAGAGTCAGACTAATAAGCCAACTGTAAGCCTCAACATTATGATCAACCAACATTGTCTTTGAGGCTCAACTGAAGCTCTACTTCATTCAAGAGCATTATGCTGGGAGGCTTTACGTGTGATACAACACTACCTCTAGAAGGCACATACCCATCTGGATGTCCACAATGTATGTCCTTTTATGACTATTACTGCTCAAACTTGCAGGGGACCTAAAGGGGATCCCTAAAGGGAAAATGCTAGACAAAGGGAAACAAATGGAGTCTTAGCCCACTGTCTCCTCAACTAAGGCTCCCTACAATTTACAGACTTTCACCGATGGGAGGAGACCTAATATATTATGGAGTCACTAATGAAGGATGAAAAGGTAAAGTGGATGTGGAGTTGTTAAATTGGCAACGAGGGCCAAACTCCATGTGGGTCAGCTTATTTATGGCAACTGATATTTTTATTGGATCCCTCTCTTCGAGAGGTGTAGGATTGATCCAAAGATCATTCGATTCCGATAAGTATTTATGGAGATATGAATTTATTTTGTTGATGAAATTATTATCAAGCTGACCAACTCTTTTGTAGGCTCTAGAAGCCCAACCGACGTGTCTATTCATCACCCTCACTTTAGTATAAATATAAGAGGATTTGATGTCATTTAGACACACTCTTTAGGTGATCTCCTCTCCACGTATGGGTTTTTGGAGAAGGAGAAAACACTAAGAGTATTTGCTATGATGCCCTAACTGCAGTAGCATTAATCTGGGTAGCTGTAGCATTATAGTGAAACGTTGTTATGGTGACAACCGTAGCATTATAGTGAAACGCAATTATTATATTGTGGTGAACGCAGTGGCATCATGGTGAATGCAGGTGATACGCAGCCATGGTGAACGCAAGGCATTGGCATTATGGTAAACGCAGCGGCATTATACGTTGTTATGAACACACAGGCAGACATACGCTGGGAAGTCAACACTGGGCTGTCAAGTGGATACACAGAAAATCATATAAATTCTATACGCTGTCTGGTGATACGGTGGACATACTACTCTATACGCTGGATGGTTCATATAAGCAATTCACGCGGGATGTGGTATGATGATCAGAGCATACAGGCTATACATTGCATTACCTTATACGCTGGAAACCCTATGCTCTACACGCAGTCATGGCGTATATATATAACACACACAGCAATCTCAACGCTGTTATGAAGAAATATGTTCATAAATATATACGCAGTCATATGAAGCCAAGTTCAATGCAGTTATGAAGGAATACGTTCATATATATACACATAGCCATATGAAGCCATGTGAATATGGAACCACGTTCATCTATATAGTATAAGGAACTCAACATAATGAACGTAGTCAAGGCAACTATGTAAGGAACATGCAGTAAGGAACATGTTGTAGCAAACACATGACATAAAGGGTCTATACACACTGGGTCAAGGAGAAACCCTATACGTTGTCAACATTGTCATAGAAAACTGTTAACACATCAAGATCTGTTAACGCAGAAAGAACGACAGTTTAAGAAATTTGCTGAATAGGATATATAGCCTAGCTACTTTGCTAGGCTGCAAGCCATAGCAAGCAATTAAGGCTAATATCAAAATAAACAAATTGTTGCAGCATGATGAAGCAATGAGAAGGCAGAGGCAGCAACATGATGGGCAACACTATGAGATCATGTGCATGACAGGATAATGATAAATTAGTAGGGGCAGTAACGTGATGATGATGCACCTTAGTTTGAACAACATTATGATGGATAAGATCATGGACATGGGCAGCATAGTGCAACATGATGCAGTATGCAGTGGTGCAGCTTGAGAACCTGATGCAGGATGATGATAGGTGAAGGAGACACCTTGGAGGATCAGTTGAAGCAGAATGTCTTCCACTGATCTCATCGTTATAGGAGATGATCTATGCTCTGATCTAGACAAGTCAAAGTGTTGACTTCTGTTGTTAATGTACTCTCTCTCTCTTTCTTTGCTGAACTTTGAAGATAAAAGAAGATTTGATCAAGGGTTTCCCCACACATTGTGGGGTTTGTCCCTGGCTTGCGCCACATCTTGTGTCCTCTTGTCTTGGCTTGTCTTCTGTGTTTTATATTTATGTTCTATCTGCAGTTTATCTTAATGCTGACGTGATTGCAAATTGTGAAAATTTAAATAAATTGCTCTAGCATAGAACATACCTAAACTTAACATGGTATCAGAGTTGAGGTGAAGACAATGCCCAAGCAAGAGTGAAAGAGCAATCATCGAAGATAGTTGGGACAAGACAAAAGGATCAATGGGTTTCTCATAATTCACCTAGGGTGAAGTCGAACCAGAGAATGTTATCAGAATGGCGCAGCGGAAGTTTCTGATGGCCCATCTAATGATCACTTCATTGGGAAGTTCGGATCTAAGGGTGGAAGGAAAGGCAGATTCCTTGTTGAAATAAGTTCGGCCGTTGTACATGGCAGAGACACATCTCTTGATGAAGATAACAATCATTCCTGGGACATCTTCAATGATCAAAGGAATAACTGGTAATGCAGGTCATCAAGGAAATGGTTGACTCTTCCACGAAAGCAAGGAACCTTAGAATCTCTTTTATGTACCTGATCGCAAGAAGAACCTGATGTCCATCTCGGAAATAGAAGTCCAAGGTTATCGATGGAAAGGTACGTGTTTGAAAATAGATATTGCAATGATGTTTTGGGTTCAGGGTTGTATCAAGCTGCAGGAAGTCCACTAGGGACCATGTCCTTTGACTCAGCATTGGAGGTCGTGAGTCAGATGGTGACTTGGATGCCTGAATTCAAAAAGGAGCA
>APFE031379098.1:75523-92792 GCA_000404065.3 Pinus taeda
TCTTTTGGACACTTTTCCCTAGGCCAAAGATCAAAGCCTTAGGGAACCACCTGTCCTCCGGTACCAAATTTCAACAGCCATTAATCCATGCCTAGAAGTGTCCATGATAAACAAACTACAATACTCAATTACCAAATGAAACGACATACCTTTAGGTTCGGGAGGCCCAACTTCAAACATACGATCGTGGGAGATGGGCAAGGGACCACATGGCTAGCTCAGGTGGTAGAGAAATGGCACAATGAACTAGCTGGTGTTTGCAAGGGGTTGTTGTTTGCTAGCTGAGGACCATCTTGGAGAAAAAAATTCTCCTAGGGATATCACCCACAAAATGGTGGGTAACAAGGACTATTCTTATCTTGGATTTCCAATCTTGAATCCTCAAAGAATATCTGTCCTCTTTGACCAATCTTATCTTGGACACCTGTCCTATCCTCAAAGAGTGTCGGTACCTTTCCTTTCTTGGATGTTCTATCCTCAAGGAAACAACAGATGCTTATCTAATCCTCCACAAAATGGTGGGTAACAAGGACTATTTTTATCTTGGATTTCTAATCCTGAATCCTCAAAGGATATATGTCCTCTTTGACCAATCTTATTTTGGACACCTGTCCTATCCTCAAAGAGTGTTGGTACCTTTCCTTTCTTGGATATTCTATCCTCAAGGAAACCACAGATGCTTATCTAATCCTCCCCCATTTTATCTTCAAGGCCTTCTATTCGATTTATAACTATTAGTCCTAGTCAAGTGCGTGACACACGAAGAAAAGAATGCACATGTGATGTCCAACATCACTCCCTCTCAACGAGAGAGGATATCCCTATTCTCCTTGTTAACTTGAGAATAGATCCTTGCTCCTATTCGAGGAGACTCCTTTACTCCCTTTAAAATTTGTAGGAGATTCTTGACTTCATTGAGAAGTGATAGCCATAAGCTCTCTAGCTTGTATCCAAAGTTGCATGGCTCCTTCTTTCCTTCACATCTCATTATATCGAGCTGCCTTCCTTTTGGATATCGTAGAGCCATCTTCTTCCCTTAATCTTGTGACAAATTCTAGGTTATCAATTTTGCACAATAATTTCACCTTGTCACCTTTAATGAAGGCATTATATTGAGCCTTTCCAGATTTCAAGCTGATCATAGCTTCCTTATGAAAGTGATCTCGTTTGACCTTCAAGTTATCTCCTCGCGCTGCCACCTTTCAATCCCAAGATGAACACATCTTGACTTCACAATTGCTAGATACCAGATATTCTTTACACATTCCATCCATAAAATTGAACTTTGCCTCAACTGTCATCATGTATTCCTGCATCATCCTTCCAGGTAGTAAAACAATATATTAACCAGATAACGAATATTAATTATTAACATCAGACTTACCTCATCATGATAAATTTCTCAACTAAGCATCAACATCCTTATGTTTCATTTCTTCTGGAATCCTCCTTCATACATCAAAGTGCCCAAGGATCCAACTTGATTATCAAGTTACAATTTTTCTTCTGGAGATTATACTGGATGTTGATTATTGTTTTATATAATCTAGATAGAAAGTCCCAAATCTTCCTTCATTCTAGAGTAAGTCAAGTTCATCCTTGTAGGCATCATATAACAAAATGCAAGATTCACCATGCATAATTTATGACCAACTTTTCTTACAAGATCAAAGGTTACTCTATCCATTCTTAATCTTTCACACAATCATCTAGCTATATGTATTCCACAATGAGATTGCAATTTGAGCAATTGTATTCCTTCATCTTTTTAGGAGTACTGTTTCCATACAACATGAAACTAATACTTGTCATAATGCTTTTTCCAAGAACCTCCCAAATTGATGGTTCTTATAGGATCTCGAGGATCCATCTTAGCAAGGTGACTACCTCTAACATAATGTTAGACAATGCATGGATGAAGATAATGCACAATGGTCCTATTACCCACCATTTTTTGGGTAATATCCCTAGATATTTTTCCTCCAATATGGTCCTCAACCGGCATCTAGCAGCCCCTTGCAAGCCACCAGCTAGCTCATTGTGCCATTTTTCCACCACCTAGGCTAACCGTGTGGTCCCTCGCCCATCTGCGATGATCATATGTTTGAAGGTGGGCCTCCCGAACCTAAAGGTATGCCTTCTCATTTGGAAATTAATTATTGGAGTTTATTTATCATGGACACTTTTGGGCATGGATTAATGGGGGATTCGATGGAAAGAATGGGCTAGCTCTATTTTCTTGTCCCCTAGATCTCTTCTAGGTGTTAACCTAGGATTCTAGTACCGTGGGATCTCTTTTACTGATCATTTGGCTCTAGAGATGGTATTTCAAGGGAAACCCCGATTTTGGTTGTGTGGCCTCGCTCCTTCATCCACTTATATTACCCTCTTTCCATTCATTATTACTCCATTCATCATTTCTCCCACTTGGGTCCACATTCCCCCCATTGGGTCTACATAGGGTTAGCATGCCCCTTCCCCTTGCCCACACATTGGGTCATGGCATGGAATGAAGCCCAGAGGTTGATGCAGCTAAAAAGAAAGTTAAAAGCACATTTGCCACATTCAACAGGAAAATGTACTACAAAATGCAAAAGATAGCCGGGACAAACACATTTAGCACGTGGGCAAAAGCCACTACATGAGCTCTACCCTATCATCATGGCCATCACCCTGGCTCCTATAGGTTCTATGAGCCTCCTTCATCATATAGGAACCCATGATTGTCTCTAGCCCTGGTGGGCAATGAACAACCCCACCTTAAAAGGGGGATATTCGCTGCTATATCTTATACACCATGCTCCTACCCCTTGAGCCTCGAGCAATTAATCAAAGAAAAGCATAAAAAGGCAAAAGACATATAAAGAAGGGTGGAAAAATCAAGGCCGAGGCACCTCATGTACCCCGATTGCTCCCTCCTAGACGTTATAAACCCAAGTGTGGGTTTCTCTCTTATTAGCTACCCTTGTACCCCAACATGTGACCCAAAGTTGCCCCTACTCATTCGTCAATTTATTTGCCTATAAGTCACATGCTTCCTCCTTTTAAAGGATGTACCTTGACTATATTATCCCTTTTAGAAGTAGAAACCACCTAATAGGATCATTGGCACATCCAGAAGCCCATTCTGGAAGGGCAGGCCATTATGAAGTCCCCACCTGTGGTCCACGATTAGTAAGATCATTTATTCAATTTCTCTAATGACTTGTTGTACTGGAAGGCTAGGGGACGCATTTGATCTTATGCAGGATTATAGATGGTCTCCATTTTGGGTTTGGTCTCCCTATAGGGTGTCCTAATCCTCGAGAGGGCTACATTGGCACATGTAGGGTGTGCGTTGAGAGCCATGGGCCTCAACAGCAGAACACAACACTCAGTGGATCCCCATAGCCATTCCGAGATTGCTCGTGGTTCACTTATTGGATGAGGAAGATGCACTTGATCCATCATGCCTAGTTGGCCCCAAATGTGCACCATACACTTGGCAGATGATCTAAGACTTGCATGATGGTTTGGCATCACCTACACCATCATCCTAGCCCTTGCAGGCGATCTACAAAGATCTTTGATTTGTTTGGAGATCCATGAGGACACTTGTGTGTCCCCACATGTCATTTGGAGCAACCCCTTGTCCATTGCTTTTGAGGGTCCTATTCTTCATTGTGGCACCGATGGACCTCATTAGGCCTCTTAGAGGGCCCTACGACATGCATAGATTATTATTTGACCTCTTGAAAGGTTCTCTTTCATTTATGAGCTAGTTGGGTGGGCTTGTCACCAAAAGTTAAATTATTAGAACATTATTATATTTTTGGGGCTTATGTAGGCCAACGAGGCTAATTTGAACTCCTAATTTGTGTATAAATATAAGTGAGGTGAGCTCATTTTCTCATGATCACTTTGGATTGGATCTTTTCTCTCTTGAGATTTTCACACTTTTTCTAGAGGATGAATTGGAGATTTTATGGATAAATTTTGATGTGTGGATATTGGTCTATCTTCTCTTGGAGCTTCTCTCTTGTCAATTGTGAATGGTTGGATATATTTTATTACTTGTAAGTACATGCTTTTAATGTTATTCTTGTTTTACTTTGTCATATACATTGGAATGGGATTTTCGTTGTTCTAGGGCTAATTGCTGCATGCATTTACTGTTTGAAATGTAGGAATTTTGTCTCTATTGTAGCATCTCTCAATGTATGAGCCATGTAATATGAACGAAATCTCCTAGGGGTAATTCTATCAAAGAATTTGACCTTGATAAGCCATTCCTTTTGTACATCGAAGTATAAAACCTGCAAGCTTGCTTTGCCTTGACCTAGAAGGCTAGTGAAGTGGTCTTGAGGCTTCCTTGACTTGGAACCAAGAAATCCTACTCATATTAATCATAGAATCCATTCTCCCAATGATTAAGGCACTGATCTACCAAAAGGTGGTCACCAAAAACTATATTTTTTCACTTCCTTCGAGGTTTAACCAAGTTGGGGTACCCAGGGCATCAATTTCCCGACAAGCTAGCCCTCTAAAAAGTTCGATCTCCTAGGGTCTCCTGCACTGGCCGTTCCTTAAGCTCTCCTCCATTTTTGAAGCCATTCTGATGGTGGAGTTGGGAGAAAAGCCAAGCCCTAGCTCGGGGATGAAAACTTGCCTTAACATCCCCAAGGCTAGTACCTCAAAGGGTCAAATCAACACCTTCAAGTGAGAATTATTTCTTTGATCCTTTCCCCACCTTGTCTATGGTAAGAACATCATTGGTTGCTATACTTATTCCCTTATCCTAGACCAGGTCCACTTGGTCCTGTGTAGTCCCATCCCTCTAAAAAGGAAATCATTCAAGGACCATCCGAGATACCAATTTCAATAAGGATTTTTAGGATTTGGGAAACTCATTCATAAGTCATATTCCATAAACGTAACCCTCAAATTCTCCCTTCCTTTCCCTAGAAGACATTGTACCTTGCTTAGAAAGAAAATAAGCTCCATTCTTCTAGCCCTTTCAGGAAAGGGATTATTTGGGTCACTCATATCCATTCATTGTTCTATCCTTCATCGATGACTCCATAATATACCGGGTCTCCTCCCATTGGTGAAAGTCCATAAATAGAAGGGAAGCTTAGCTGAGGTGACAATGGGCTAAGTCTCCATTTGTTTCCCTTGGCCTAGCATTTGCCCTTTAGGAGCCCCCCTTTAGGTCCCTTGCTAGTTTGAGCAATAACATTAGCCTCGAAGAAGAACAAGACCTATGGGAAAGATCGGATTCGTGGTCCGAGCTTTGTGATCATTCGGTAGAGCACAAGAACAAGGACTTCATACTCAATTTTTATAACAAGAGCAGGGAAAACCTCGACAACATAAGGAAGGAGTATGAAGAAGGGCCCACAAATTATATCTTCTTGGAGCTTACCTATTATATTGGTGCATTTAATTCCTTGTTTCACGAGATAAAGGAAAATTTTGGCTCATTTGGATGACCAAGAAAATGAGGATGATGATCAAATACCAGTTATGGAATTGGGTGCGAATAACAATGAAGTGAAAGACATCTCCTTTGAGGATGACGAAGAGTTGGATCCCGAAAGCCTCCAAATCACACAAGAAAGAATGGATGGATATAGTAGGTCATGTAGGGGGTTTGTAAGGGAATGTAATTCTAATGAAGATTTCTTCAATTTATATGATGAAGAGGTGAAGCTTCATAAGATGAAATGTGAATATAAAGAGAACCCCACTATTTCTCTCCTCCTAGAAGCGTATTACCAAAATCATGTAACAAATACTTTAGCCATTGTTCTTCAAGAGAAGAAAGAAGAAGAGGGATCTCGCTTGTCAACCGACCAAGATGAAGGTGACCTTGAGAATCTTGAAGATGAGCCCTCGTTGGGGCAGGATGGACAGGATGATTCTGACAGTACAAGTGGAGGAGAATGAGACTATGGAAAGTAAGGCCGAGACTGAACTTACCTTTCTCAATGGTATCAATCCTAAATACTCTCCTTTTGAGAACCTTGAGGAAGGTGATGCCTTGAGCTCCTTGGAAGATGACATTGAAGATTATTTTCACATTGAAAAGGAGAAATGGGAGATTGTCAAGCCTCAATTTTATTGTGCTCCCATTTATGATACTTACAAAGAAGATGAGATTGAGATTGGTTTTGCCTTTATCCTGGGCATTACTTGCGATGACATCTCCATCGATACCCTTGGGAAAGAGAATTATTATTTCCCTTGCAGGAAGAAGGACAATCTTTGATGGAATTGATTGACTCTCCTTTTAATGAAAGCCCAATCGTTGATTCTTATAATGAGGAAGGCAACAAGGCTCTCACCTACCCATCTTATGATTATGTATTCAAATCACTTGAGCCTTTAGATTGTGGGGAAGGGAAACCCATTGAATATGACACTTCAACCTACCCTTTGCCTTTCCCTCTTGTTCATCACCTTGAGTCTTCCTCAAGTAAGTCTCTCATTCCTTTTGCTATAACCTTGGGTGACCATACCCTTTTCCCCTTTTTGAATATGGTGTCAAGAAAGAACCCTTCATTGAATATACCTTATCCCCTTTGACCCATCCTTAGGATTATGATCACTCCGTGACCTCTCCTCTTCGATGTGACCATCACATTGAGCGACCTATTTATTGGACTCCTTTCTCTCACCTTTCATTCCCCTCTCATCACATTTGTGTGACATCTCCAAAGCATGATATTACAAACAATGATTGTGATGAGGAGTTCTTGAGAGTGATCATTCATTCCACCATTGTACCTAGACAGAAAGCCTGGGACCTCTAGATTGACCTATTTTCTTTCTTCCAGGACTTCTCTTTACCTTAGATGGAGTTCATATTTTACTGCCTCCCACCCACTTCATCCGCCATGTGACTATGTCCACATTCAACCGGGGAGTTGTTGCATGAGTAACTATACTAACAGGCATATGTATATTGATGTGATGATATGTTGGTTGCACTGGCATTATGATTACACTTAGTATCAACCTTACTATATACATGTTAGAGTAGAATGCATTGCATGTTCATTTCCGCATTAGAATCAATGCCATATGATATTTCTCATGGTAGATAGATGTATATTTACATATTTTATTCTTTGTTGGTTTTATGGCCTAACATATAGTATGTGCATAATGGGACACCGCGACAACATGGTGCCACATGTTTTTCATCTATTATATGTGCAGGTGACAGGTGTATAGTAACCAAGAGATTATTGGAGTTCTCATGACCTCCCTTTTGAGTCGCTTCGCCCACTTCGAGAGATCATGTCCTAGTTGGAGCCAAATGTTGCCCACCATTTTGAGAGTAATATCCCTAAGAGATTTTTTTTCCTCCAAGATGGTCCTCAACTAGCATCCAACAACCCCTTGCAGCCACCAACTAGCTCATTGTGCCATTTCTCCACCACCTAAGTTAGCCATGTGGTGCCTCGCCCATCTGCCATGATTGTATGTTTGAAGGTGGGCCTCCTAAACCTAAAGGTATGCCTTGCCATTTGGAAATTAAGTATTGTAGTTTACTTATCATGGACACTTCTGGGCATGGATTAATGGGGGATTTGGTTGAAAGAATGGGCTAGGTTTGTGCTCTTGTCCCCTAGACCCCTTTTAGGTATTAACCTTGGATTATAGTCTTGTGAGATCTCTTTTACTGACTATTTGGCTCTAAGGATGGTATTTCATGGGAAACCTCGATTTTGGTTGCATGATCCTGCTCCCTCATATGCTTATATTACCCTCTTTCCATTCATTATTAACACATTCATCATTTCTCCCACTTGGGTCCACATTCCCCCATTGGGTCCACATAGGGTTAGCATGCCCCTTCCCCTTGCTCACACCTTGGGTCATGGCCTGGAATGAAGCCTGGAAGTTGATGTAGCTAAACATAGATAAAATATATTTTTCACATTCAACAGGAAAATGTATCGCAAAATGCAAAAGATAGCTGGGACAAACACATTTAGCTCATGGGAAAAATCCACTGCATGAGCTCTAGCCGATCATCATGGCCATCACCCTGGTTCCTACAGGTTTTGTGAGCCTCATTCATCATATAGGAATCCATGATTGCCCCAACCCCTAGTGTGCAATGAACTGCCCCACCTTAACAAGGGGATATTCATTGCTATATCTTATACATCATGCTCTTACCCCTCGAGCCCCAAGCAGTTAATCAAAGAAAATCATAAAAAGGCAAAAGGCATATAAAGAAGGGTGGAAAAATCAAAGACAGGGCACCTCATGTACCATCATTGCTCCCTCCTATACATTATAAACCCAAGTGTGGGCTTCCCTCTTATTAGCCAGCCTTTTACCGCAACATGTGACCTAGGGCTACCCCTTCTCATTCCCCACTTCATTCACCTATCTGTCACATGCCACCACCTTCTAAAGGATGTACCTTGACTTATTATCCCCTTTAGAAGTAGAAACCACCTAATAGGATCATTCGTTAACCCCATTTGGAGTTTAGGAGACACTGGCACATCCCGAAGCCCATTATGGAAGGGCAGGCCATTATGAAGTCCCCACCCATGGTCCACGATTAGTAAGCTCATTTATTCGATTTCTCTAATGATTTGTTGTATTGGAAGGCTAGGGGATGCATTGGATCTTATGCAGGATTGCAGATGGTCTCCATTTTGGGTTTGGTCTCTCTATACGGGGTCCTAATCCTCCAAAGGGCTACATTGGCACATGTAGGGTGTGCGTTGAGAGCCATGGGCCTCCACTGCAATATACAACACTCCATGGGTTCCCATAGCCATTCAAAGATGGCTCGTGGTTCACTTATTGGACGAGGAAGATGCACCTAATCCATCATGCCCAATTGAGCCCAAATTTGCACCATACATGTGGCAGATGATCCAGGTATTGCATGATGGTGTTGCATGACCTACACCATCATCCTAGACCTTGCAGGCGATCTATAAGTGTCCTCGATTTGTTTGGGGACCCATGAGGACACTTGTGTGCCCCCACATGTCATTTTGAGCACCACAGTTTATTACTGAGGGCCAATGCCTTGTCCACTGCTTTTGAGGGTCCTATTCTTCATTGTAGCACCCATGGACCTCATGAGGCCTCTTAGAGAGCCCTAAGACATGCATAGACTATTATTTGACCTCTTGCGAGGCTTACTCTTTCATTTATGAGCTAGTTTGGTGGACTTGTCACCAGAAGTTGAATTATTAAAACATTATTTTAGTTTTGGTGCTTATGTAGTAGGCCAAGGGGGCTAATTCGAACTCCTAATTTGTGTATAAATACAAGTGAGATGAACTCATTTTATCATCATCATTTTGGATTGGATCTTTTCTCTCTTGGGATTTTCGTCCTTTTTCTAGAGGATGAAGTGGAGCTTTATGGATGAATTTTGATGTGTGGATATTGGTCTCTCTTCTCTTGGAGCTTCTCTTTTGTCAGTTGTGAATGGTAGAATATTCTATTACATGTAAGTACATGCTTATCAGGTTATTCTTGTTTTACTTTGTCATATACATTGGACTGGGATTTTCGCTGTTCTAGGGCTAATTGCTGTATGCATTTACTGCTTGAAATTGAGGAATTTTGTCTATATTGTAGCATCTCTCAATGTATGGGCCATGTAATGTGAATGAAATCTCCTAGGGGTAATTCTGTCAAAGAATTTGACCTTTATAAGCCATTCCCTTTGTATGATGGTTAGATCATTTCACAGTATGACAACTTTTTACAACTTTTATAGATTTATATTGTCTTGTATCATCGAAGATGATAGTTCCACAAGTTGAGAAAATGAGAAGACATTACAAGAAAGAAAAATATATAAGCCTTTTCATCTATAAGCTTTGAGGACAAACATTTTCTAAAGGGGAAAACAATGTTATGAATATAAATAATTAATAATTAATGGTTAATAATGATCAGTATATTGAAGAGGCAAGTCTCTAAGGACATGACTGTTCATGAACGGGTACTTGCCTAGGTATATAAGCGGGCCCTTATTTGTAATCATATCATTCATATCTTTTTTACATTCAACATTTACATATATATTAATGTTTATCCTACTATGGATATCTTCATATTCCAGATATTCTGAATCTGTTCGTTACAATTACCCCCCCTAAAATAAAACTTACAAGTTCCTTATCACATTTCATCCAAGTACCTTACAGCCAAAACATAGAAAAAACTTATAAAGCTGTAACTGTAGCAATAAGTCTCTAGAAGAAAAGAGCTTGCTGGAATTCATAGCAGTGACCATTCTGATCTTTGAGGATAATCGAAACATCACGAGCTAAAGGTAAGCCTTCCTTTGATAAGCTGTTAGCCACCTGATTTCTCTCTCTGAAAATATGAGTAAAAAAGAGACAGATAAGAAAACCAGCTTGAACACCCCACCCCAAATCTCATCCAAAGAAGGCTAAAGTGTGAAGTTTTTGGGCCACTTTGTCAGAAGCTTTCAATTACCAAACATCTGTATGTGAAGATGACCGTATGCTGCTGCCAAATTCAGCAACAATTTCAGGGCCATCAATTCAGAGGGAAGTTATTTGTACCCATGCTTAACCCTGCCTTGAAATGCTTAGTAAGAGACTCAGAAATAAGAGGATGCCCCTTGCCCCTCCCATTGGAGGGTCACCTTGGGAAGTGCCGTTGAAAAAAGCCCATCGATCATTGTTTATGTTTGTTCGTACTGAAGCAATGTTTATCTGTGTTAACTGTGGCAATGTATCTTAACGCTGATATTGAGGCTTTAAATGACTTGTTTCTTATCATTACATGGGTTGTAAGCTGAATAGAACCAGAACTTAAAAATCATCATTTGGCTGGTCAGCTATTGATTAAAAAATTTGATGTCGTTTCAATTATGAGCCTGAAACTAATACAGTTCATTATTCCTACAGGTTCTCATGGAAATGCAGGAGATCACAGGTGATGACCTTGATGTCATTATTGATCAATATCCAGCAGATACTCCTGTGCATCTTGTAGAAGAAGAAGAAAATCCAGGAAGCTTGCCTCCAAGGGATGGAGTTCAGCAAATGGTTCCTTTGGGGACATCAGATTCATCAGCTATATCCTGGAAGAAGACGAGTCATGAAGAAGATAAGCTTAGCTCCAAGAGCGTTAATTAGGACTTACGTAGTCCTTGCATCGTTATCTGTTTTTCATCTTTTGAACATGCATTGGAAAGCAGATGTGATTGGTAAAGTGTATCTCTCTTCTATATTGCTTTTATTTTGATTTATAGATGTTTGCTTTCTTTGGTTGCTAAATAGATTGCTTTTCTTTCTGAAATCGTATGGGTGTGTTTGCGATACTAGATCTCTATGAGGTGATGAGTTACTGTTTCCAATAAGTTGTCTTATCATAGTACACTGTTGAGTTTTCACATGATAATAGCTGGTTTTGAGTATTACCTTGAAAACGATTGACTTTAGACTTGTATTCTAATAAATATCCTGCATACCAAATAAAATTAGATTAGAAGCTCTGGTGGTTTGAGTTCATAGAGTAGCATATTGGTTGTCATCTAACTCTGGACTGATAGTCAGCTATATCGGGCAATTTTGCGTGTTTCAATGGATGAGTAGTAACTCCGCACGTGATGGTTATTCTGGAACTGGCCATGCAAAGATTAAAATATTAAATGGAGTCTACCTTGAATGGTGGAACTAAGCTCATCCTTCTCTTCCACGCATAGAAGCTTTTAATTGTGTCTTGAGAGAATTGATAACATTCATAATCTTCTGCTCTAACAGTATCAAGAGTTCAAACTCCAATCTTTTGGGCTAACAGGATGCACTTACATGATCGTGATTTATGACTTGTCTGTTAGGTTGACTGCCCTCAAAGATAATCTGGAGAGTGAAATGCAGAGTGCAATGAGCGATTATGTGAAGAGAATGGAAGGGCAAGAATTTTGCTAGGAAATTTTCATCTGGGACACGAAGAATTTCGTTGCACTTGTGTCTTGTTACAGGAAAGAGAAAATTGTGCATTTGGAAATGCCATGGTAATTATTGTGCTCATTTTTCAAAATATTGCCTTCTTGTCTAAGCTGGAAGAATAGCTTTGTATAGCATATGAAATGTGTTCTAATGTTTAACATCCTTCATTATGTGCCGAAAGCCTATGTATTGTTAAACTTTTGGCTTCATTGGCTTCTTCCAATGTTGGTGCTGTTATATTTTTTCTCCAAAGATTCATGTTCAATAATATAACTCCCAATCCCCAAGGGGCAAGGGGTGTCAGTTTGTTAAGACCTGTAGTGTAAATACCTTAAAAGAGTTGCTTGGACGTTGATTGGGTTATCGTGTAATCTCCAATCTTTTTCCAGATGCACGAATTTAAGAAGCATCATTTATTTCATTTGGAGAAAAACAGAATTTGTGCCCATTTTGAATTGATGACTTTTTAATAAACCCAAACCTCAATAACTGAATATGACTAAAACCGACTTTCATGGCAACTTGAAGGATTTCTACCTAAAGCAAGATATCCGCCAGACAAATTAAATGTAGGATCAGTATTTTCACCTGATTTGAACATATAAAATCATTGTGCCTAGTTGCCAAGTATTATTTATTTCTTCTCTGATTTCCAGACATTACTGATGCTGTCAGTTATCAGATCTATTTGCTAGTTGACCGTTAATGGACACTTGTGCAGGGAGACTTCGTGTAAAATATACCTCTCGGAATAAGTCCAAGCACCCTTTTGATAATACGTTTTCTTACATGTATGCTTTATATGAAAAGCGGATGTGGAAAAGTTCTTAGGAAATCACCATTTTTCTCTGTAGCACCAACCATTTATTTGGTTGAGTTCACAACAATAATCATAATAAGAGTTCTCCCCTTACAAAAGGTGTACTACGATTGTTTTCCAAGGTAAGTAATTTTATTACACACAACACATACCTAATAGATCTAAACCGGGTAACTATAAGGGTGTAATTCCTAGAAATAAGGTTGTTTAAGAATCAACAAGAAGATATAAAGATGTAAGTTGACATTGATGCGGTGCAGATATGGTTGAGATTTTTTTCCATCTGTTTAAAGTTTGAAGCAGCAAATAATGAAAATAAGGTTAAATTGAATTGAATATTACTAATCTATTGAATTTATAATTAAAATAAAAATTGGTAAATGATAACACAGAAAAATAAATGGGAAATAAAATAGACATTTTTGAAGGAATTATAAAATTTTAGGATATTTTTTATATCTTAGCAAATCTTATAATCTTCATAGTTACCAATAAAAATGTTTAAAAACTTCATTGTAAAATTTCAATTTCTTTATCATTTTTTGGATTTAGTTTAAGATAAACTTTATTGAACTATGTGAGAACTAATTTAAGAGGAAAAAAGTATAGATGCTCAGTCATTTCTTTTTATATTCAAAGAGAGTTCTTACGAACTCTTTTAAGAAAACTGTTTCAAAGCTTCTCAAATTTGTTGGATTTGTGGATGTTTGGAATGGTTATTGGCTGTGATATATTATATAGTTACTTTTGTACTGAAAGTAGTGATGTTGTAAATTTACAAATTTACAAATTTGACCTTACTCTTACAATTATTCCTTGATTTTCTGGAAGATAAGATTGGTTAATATAAATACATGAAATAATCAGTTAGTATTTGACATATCTGCAAGCATTTTCTTGCATACAAGTAAGAGCCCATATATTTATTTGTTTGTCAAGCCTCAAGTGTCATTACCATCCTAACTCTATGAAAGGTTATCGCATAAAATCATAAAGTCCTATAATAATGCAATAAATCAAAAGAAAGTATAATCCTTTTGAATGAGAGAAAATTGAAATCCAGACATATAACTCAAGAAAATATTTTTTATTATTATAATGGAAGTCGTGATTATAATGACCTATTTGTAAATTGTTAGACATTTTGAAATGTGCTTTTTGTTGGTTATGGCTAATTTAAACTCTCTTAAAACAAAATTGCCAATATTAGTCGGGGATAAAGATAAATTTTACTATTCTATTCATACATATTTCTAACTTAAGTGCATGCTTATCTATAATCTATTAGAACATGTTCATGCAAATGGGCTAATTGATGATTTAAATAATTAACATGTAGAAAACCATGTAGTGATAGCTACTCTGCATGTTAATGATTAAAATCATCACTAAGCTCATTTGCATAATTGATTATATGTTAGCATGTGTATAAACGTGAGAATACTTGTATCAATAGTGTGTGTTTGTGTCTGTGTGTTTTTATAATATATTTGTATATTTATTGTACATGTTGATGCAGTGTCCATATGCATGTGTTTGTGTCTGTGTGTTTTTATAATATATTTGTATATTTATTGTACATGTTGATGCAGTGTCCATATGCATGTGTTCTTGTTTGTTTATTGTGTGTTTAGTCCCTCCTTACATCTTTGGCATGTAGTGATAGCTACTCTATATGGTTAATGATATAAATCATCACTAAGTTTTTGGGAATCACAATTGTCATTAGACCAAAACTTGTAGGTCTTTGTCAACGATCAAATCATCAAAGATAAGGATTCACGAGAGGCGGTCAATGCATGCCATGAAATACATGGGGAGTGTTGGTTTATCCAATGTCCAACAATCTCCCCCCGAGTGCGAGTTGGATGTATATCGAATTCGTGACCTACGCTTTGTTGAAATATGTAACTAAGTTCGATCTTCATAATGACATGCAATCATGATTTTATGTATTCAATGAAAAGAGAAAAATAAATTTATCATGGTTATTCTTGAGGGATGGGTTCATGCTCAAGGAAGTTTATTTTATAGGTGAAGCTCACATTGAGAACTTTTAGGGTTTGTCATTGTGTCTACAAGTCAAGAGAATCATTGTTATATATGGAAGATCCATTTAGGCATGTTACATATTGTAAAAAGAATTTATTTGAGTCAAAGGACCCTCCAAGACCTCGTCATAATGCAATGATGAAGTTGGCCTACATAAGCAACAAGTCAGCCTAGAGACAGTTATAAGTCGGTCTACAATCATGAACAAGAATCCTATATAAAGGAGACTTCGACCTCATTTTGGAGACACACTTCACTCAAGTTCGATCACAAGGAAGAGAAAAAGTGTGAAGTAGAGGAGAACAGAGGAAGAAAAGGACAAGATTTTTGGATTAGTTTTGGGCTACTTCTCTCCACTTGTGCGAAGGAATTAGGGCTCATCTTGCTGCAATCAAAGCCAAGTTGCAGAAGTCAAATTAGGTCACCAGAAGATCATTTTTGCAAGTTGAGTTCTTTAGGAGAGAGAGTCTACCCAAGCGAAGAAGAAATGAACAAGAATATACCATTATGTCTCTCACGTGCAAGGGTTAGGGCTTCTGTAGAAAAAAATTGTTGGGCATGTCAACTTTGTAGAAGAATCTGCTGGGCAGATCAAAGTTCTAGAAGAATATGCTAGGTAGGTCCAAGTTCCAAAAGAATCTGTTGTGAAGGTTGAAATTGTAGAAGAAGTTGTTGGAAGCAAGGTTTGACTTGGTCTTGGAGGGTCTTGGTCAAGGGTCATAGGTCTTGGAATTCATCAATTGAAGGTTTATAAGAAGAGAATGAGTCTTGTGGGTTTTCCTCTCAGTTGGAGAGGTTTTGGCCCTAGCTGATCGCCTATATCTTGTGTCCTTTGTTTTATTGTTCTTTATGGTTTGATAGTTGTTTGATGAAGAGAATTCTAATAATAATCAAGCGAAAGAAGAAAGCTAATCAAGTTAATTAAAATTACGTCACAAGCAGTTATTGAAGTACGTGAAATCATCTACTCTAACGACCCCTAGATTTCTCAACATGGTTTTAGAGTTAAAGTGATAAGACAAGGAAAGACACCTAAAAGGACACTCAAGCGCTAAAGCACTAGGACTATCAAAAGGAGTATCAAGAAAGATCAAGACTTTGACATCGTACCATCAAGGAGACATTCACAAGGGACGAGTATAATTAATATTAAAGCAGACCTCAAAACCCTAGCTTATCAAAAGAAGGGTTTCTCACTTGAAAGATTGTTGGGAAGCTCGCACATAATCATCAAAGAAGATCTCAAGGACCCTACCTAGAAGGACTACACATTGAAGCATCTTGAAGTCTCTATATCCAAGGGAAGCAGGTAGAAGCTTTGCCATCATCATTAAGCGATTAAAGTGATCTCCCCCTCGATGAGCCAAGGATCATTTTGAAGGAAGACATCTTCATCAAGAAGACATCTTCTATTATAAACATCATCATGAAGAAGGCATCAAGTTGAAGATATTGTTGTCAAGAAGCATATTCACTTGACAAGTACATACCTTTATATTTATGACTGAATCTGCTATCAAAATGACTTCATTTTGCAAGGAAAGCAACAAGTTGGCTGGGTCATCAAACTTTCTTACATGGAAGAGGAGGACATATTTGATCCTCATAGAAAATGAAGTCATTGAACATGTTGAGGGTACAATCATTAAACCTCCAAGGGAAAAGCTCAAGGTCTTGCAAAGTATATGAAAGGGGAAGTAAGAGCTTAAAGGATTCTCATAGAACCCATTAAGGATTCCCTCATACCATATGTATCAAAGTTGGAGACATCAAAAGAAATATGTGACAAATTAATGCAATTGTTCTTCGTAAGTACTACTATCATTGAGGAACGAGTTGTACAAAATGAAGATCTCAAAGGAAGATGGAATAGCCCCATATTTCATGCAAGTATTAGAAATAAGAGACCAACTACAAGAGTTGGGAGAAATAATGTCTGATAAAGAAATGACCACCATAGTGCTCAATGCACTTCCAAAGGAATGGGGCAACTTCACAGCTAACATCTTTGGAAAAAAGGAAGCCACTCTATTAAGTGAACTTTGGTTGTTATCACCAAAAAACTAATCATCTAGCCTAATTTACTAGATGGATTGAAGTACACCATGTAAAGCCAATTTTACCATAGTAAAATTGCTTTCACTATGAGAAATTACTTAATAAACCACCTTTGTTAAATAATTTATACTTAAACCCGTGAAGAATAATTAAATAAATCACTATTTATTTGATTTTCTTCTAGGCATAATTAATTTAACTATTGTTTTATTATTATTCCTTGCTATATTTGACGCAATCATGAAAAATAAACAGATAAATCACTAATTATTTTATTTTTCTCTAAGAATAATTAAGTAATAAGTGATTAATTATTATTCTTTGTCAAATTTGACTAAATCCCTTGGGAATAATTAAATAAATCTTTATTTATTTATTA
>APFE031379106.1:10601-23011 GCA_000404065.3 Pinus taeda
AACATTTTTTCTTCATTTAAAGTGGGTGCACTTGAATTAGCAGACCCTGATTGTCCTCTTTTTCTTTTGACTGCCCTCCTATCTAAAATGTACCCTTATTTCTTCCAAGGACCTATATTAAGCAGTTGGGCACCTTCATTTCTCTACCTAGCTAGTCATCTACCAAGCTTGAGCTATTTGGATAAGGAACATTCTCTATTCTGCAACAAGCAATTTAAACATGGCACGGTCCAGTTTAGACTATTGGGCCCCCCATCAAGTATGATTAGCAGTAGTATTTGCAGACCATGGTACTGCCGAAAAGATAGTAGTGGCATTTTGACTGGCCACTTTCCTGGTCTTTAGTTTGGGGTTCATTTTCACTTTTTTCTTTACCACTTGATTTTCTTGCCTTTTGATTATTCTTTTAAGGCATACCCTCTTTTGATTTTTTAATTGTCATAACATGTGCACAAAATATGGAACCTTTGCATCCTGCAATGATGAACATATTTTAGCCCTTCCACTGTCAATCATGAAAGATGAAACCTACTGGTATAGGAACCTAACAATGGCTCCACTTGGGGATGGCTTTTCCTGGTGGAAAGCCAAGAACAGCAGGTTAGATAGCCTTAATTTCTTCTTCTCACTGTAGTGAATTTGCTCTAGTATTGCCATCTTTGATCTGCAGCCAGTGAGCTGGTATGCAGTGTCTCATGACCTCATTTGTGCAAGGATTAACATTTCATGACTTGCTAACATGTATCACTGCCTATCATTGGTTTTCTGCTCTAAATACCTTGCTCAATTCTATTCATAGAGCTTTTTCAAGTATCTATGTCATTTTTGATATGGTTTTGCTGATCATTCTTCAAAATCTGTTGTAGTTGCTCTTCTATATATCTACTGTAAAAAAGAAAAATGCTTGACACTTATGTACAATATGGGGCTATCCTATGCTCATGGGTCATTGTAGTGTTTGAGCATTCTCCCATTCACTGGGCCTTCATCATTGTTTGACTAATCTAGACTCTTGAGAAAGAAGGTATTGTTACCTTGCACAACTTGAATTACAAATGGCCTTTTCCACAGAAAGTCAAATTTTCCATGCTTTCCTTTGTCTTCCCTCCTGGAGTCCCATTTCAATACTTTGTTCCCTATGAAAAAGTCCTCAACTTTTGTTCTTTTGTCAAACACCTTTTGAAGCTTCTCTTGTAGAACCTGGGTCCTATGATACACTTCTTCCCTTGTTTGTTGTAAGTGAATTGTTTGATTAATCCTTCTCTGGATATCATTGGGTTCAACCTGTATTTCCTGCAGTAATTTGATCACAGGGATCCCAAGGGATGATGGGAACACAACTTCTAGGCCATATACCAACTCATATGGGCTAGTACCAATAGATCTTTTAGTGGTCAACCTATCTGCCCATAGTGCATTTACCAGCTTCTTATGCCAATTCTTTTTGTTCTCCTCCAAGACCTTTTTAATGATGTTGATTAGGCTTTTATTGGAGGACTCAGCTAGGCCATTGCCCTGAGGGTAATAGGTTGTTGAATGACCTAGGGTGATATGATTTTTGTGACAGAAGTTGATCATTCTCTTGGATTTAAAGGCAGCTACATTATCTGTTATGATTTTCTCTGTGCAGCCAAATCTAGACAAGATATTGGTTTCTAGGAATTGTATGATAATTGAATCATTTGCTTGTCTACAAGGTATGGCCTCTATCCATTTGGTGAAGTAATTAGTAGCTGTCATGATCCATCTATGCTAGCCTAAGGATGAAGGGTGCATTTCCTGAAATGAAGTCTAAGCCCCATTGTTGAAATGGTTTTTCAGTTGAAATGGGCCTGAGGGGAAAGGGAAGTAACTTTTTCTTCCCTTCAAAGATCTGACATTTATGACATGACATTACAAACTTTTTTGAATCAGTGAACAGGGAGGACCAATAAAATCTAGCCCTCAAGATTTTATCAGCTGTGGATTTCCAATATAAGTGCCCCCCACAGTCTCCTGCATGAAATTCTCTAAGGACCTTATCAGCTTCATCTGAAGTTAGGCAGTTGAGTAGGACACCTTCATGATTTTTCCAAAATAAAACATTGTCTATGATACAAAATTTTGCAGCCTTCAATTTTAGAAATTTGTTCTTGGTTCTGGATAACCCTGGAGGAGCTTGCAGGTTTAATAATACAAAACATATGTCAGCATAACAAGGTGATTGTAAAAAGGCTTTATTGATCTGTGGAGTCGCCATCTCCTGTTCGTTATCCAATTCATTGATGTCAAGGGCTTGAAAGTTAGTCTCAGTCATCAGTTTAGCTAGCTCTTGTCCTTTTATAAGTTTTGTTTGTTTGATTTCTATATCATATTCCAGAATATTGGAAATCCATTTTCCCCTTTTTCCTTCCATTCCCTCTTGAGTTAAGATGTCTTTGACTACTGCATTGGGCACATATGCAATTATGTGAGAGTATATGATATAAACTCTGAAATCCTTTATGGCTTTTACCAGGGCATATGCTTGCTTTTCCATGATTTTGTACTTGAGTGGGGCATCCCTAAGGGCTCTACTGAAAAAGGAAATAGGTTTTTCACATCCTAAGTCATCCTTTTGCAGTAAGACAGTAGCAATTGTATTTTCAGAGGCAAAGGAGAAGATTATAAAATCTCTATCAAAACTAGGGCTTGTAAGCACAGGTGTTTTTGTCAGGGCTATCTTGATTCCTTCAAAAGCTTGTTTAGCCTCAATTGTCCATTTGACCTTGGCATCTTTCTTGAGCATATTGTTCAACAATCTTATCAGCTCAGCCAAGTTAGGAATAAATATTCTTAGGAAATTAATCTTCCCCAAAAATGCTTGTAGTTCCTTGATGTTTCTTGGATGGGGGACTTGCAGTATAGCTTGAATCCTATCAGGGTCAATTCTTATGCCATCTTTTGAAATTATATGACCAAGGAGTTTGCCTTCTTCCAGGCCAAACAATGATTTCTTTGGGTTTAAAGAAATGCCATACTTTCTACAAATTAAGAACACTTGTCTGAGGTGTTTTAAATGCTCCTGATCTGATTTTGAGAAGGTTGTTAGATCATCAAGGTATATGACTAGGAAATCATGGATTTCTTTGGAAAAGGCTATATCCATTGCCCTTTAAAATGTGGCTCCAGCATTCTTGAGTCCAAAAGGCATTTTGACATATTTGAAAGTTCCCCAAGGTGTGGTGAAAGCTGTTTTATCTTGGTCATCTGGGTGAGCTAAGATTTGGTTGAATCCTGAGAAACCATCTAGCAGTGAGATCCTTGAAGCTCGCACTACCCTTTGTAAGATGTGATCCATTTTTGGCAAGGGGTAGTGGTCTTTGAGAGAGACTTTGTTTAAATTTCTCAGATCCACACAAAGTCTTATCTCCCAGTTTTATTTCTTGTAGGTACAAGGTTGGAAATCCATTCAAAAAATGTTATGGGAGCAATTATCCTAGCTTCATACATTCGTTTTTACTTCTTTTTCTATTAGGGGAAGAAGTACTGGATTCACTCTTCTTAGTTTCTGTTTAAAGGGTTTTTGGTTTTCTTTCATGGGTATTGTGTGCTGGATAACTGTAGTATCATAGGACTTAAGATCCTCATAGCTCCAGGCAAAGACATCCTGAAACTCTTTGAACAGTTTGATATATTCTGATTTCTTATAAGGAGGTAAGGTTCTAGAAAGCTTGATCATTTTGGGATTTTCAATGGTCCCAATGTTACACTTCTCTATTTCTGCATTGATGGGTTGCATCTTTGGTTTCTTAGAGAGATCATTTCAATAAAAAATGTCTTCCAAAGGAGCAAGACCTGTAGGCAAGAAATTATCTTTTAACTGAATTACTTTTGTTTCTTCCTCATTAATTTCATCAAGATCTGTTATCTTTAGTTTCTATAAATTGGTAGGGTCAAAGGTTGTAGGATGTAATATCATATCTGCTGTTTCAGCTGATATACTTGTGTTTAGTTCATCTTTCTGGTTTTGATCATCCCTAATGGTTGTATCAACGTTTAAGTTTGAGAATTCCTCCTTCATAGTTAAAAAGTTGTTTATCTGAGTATCATTCTCAAATACTTGCCAATTATTTACATTGTCTGGGACAAAAGGCCTGTGTTTAATCTCAGCAGTGAACTAGTGGTTAGGTCCAAAAGGGAGTTTACAGGGGCTTGCAAAGATTGCAAGACTGTGAGCATGCAAGTTGTGGTTCCTAGGTATTTTGGTGAGCTGATATTCTAGGAAGTTGTTGAGAAAGTCTGTCACTGCTAACCTATAAGACCTTAACCTGGGATCATTTGTGACAAAATTTCCCTTTGTCTGTTGGATAATTAGGTCAGAATCCCCCAATATGGAGACTTTGGTCACTCCTAGACCCTTAATCAGTTTGAGACCTAGTAGGAGGGCTTCATATTCTGCCATGTTATTTGTGCATCTGAAATTAAGCCTGTATGCATGACCTAGAGCATGGTCATTTTGATTATTGTGTATCCATACCCCTGCTCCTGCTCCTAGCTTATTTACTGACCCATCAAATTCTAAATACCACAAGGTTTCTTGGTCAATGTTTGTTTCAATGGATTTACAGATTGTTCAGTGGGCAAGTCTAGTTTTGGTGATTCTTGTGACCTATCAGCAGACTCTGTTGTTTTGATTACATCAGTGATCATTTGTTCTGAACCCGTGGATTGTTCATTCATATGCCTAGTTTCCTTTGTTTCTAGGAGCTTGAGCTTAGTTTTGGGACATACATCAGCATTGTATAGTATGAAAGAATCCATATCTGAATGGATGGAGTAGATTGGGAAGTTTTGGGGCTTGTCCTGACTGCTGACCACATATTTCATGAGTGTCTCTCGGTACAGTCTCTTTGGCTAGCCAAAGACTGAAATTGTGGCATATGACATGTCTAGTTGCAAAGATCCTTGGAGTTTGGCACCCCAAGATCTTGATAGGAGCATAACATATTTAGGCGGAACGTCAGCCACTACTACAACCATTAGAATTGTTTTGGCTGGATATTGGATTAGGGATACACAGAGGTCTTTGATCAGGCCTAAACATCTTACCTGGCTGGAATCAAATGAAAATAAATCTTTATAGGGTCTAGTGATGTCTAATCCAAGTTTTTCCATTACTGGTTTGAGCATTAAGTTATGAGAGGCCCCTGAGTCAAACATGGCATTGTGTAATACTTTGTCATGAATGTTTAGGCTTACATAGAATGGAGGAGTCCCTCCATCCCCTGATTTGCCATTGAATTCTGAGCCAAAAATTAGCTCTGGTTGGTCATCCAAAATGTTAACTGCATCCCTATTTTCTGGTACTTGCAATGATCTATTAATTTGTTGTCTGAAGACCTCATGTTTGGCTAGTTCAGACAGAGGAATTGCAATTTTCAGTTTGCCAATTTCTGTTTCAAGATTGAAAGGTTTTTCAATCTGAAATTTTACATTGCGAGTAGAAAATTTCTCTTTTTCTGCTGAATTTTGGGTAACCATGTCCTGATCAGGTAAACTGTTTTGGGGTATGCTTGGGTTGGCTCTGTTTTTTAGAGGTCTGCCCAAAATTTCTATTGGGAGAAGAGGTGTGGGTGTAGTTTTTACTGGAGGCTGTACATCAGATACATCTTCCACTATGACCTCTTTGTGGGGTTTTTTCTCTGAGGACTCTGTTAAGACAGCTTTATCACTAGTTTTCTTGAGTAGTTTGGTGTTTGTTTGTTTGGTATTCTCAGGTACATCTATGGTTCTACTTCTTAACTTGTATTGTTTGTGTACTTCATAGACTTCTGTGTCATACCCTTCTCTAAAATCAAATGACTCACCCGATTTTGCTTGGAATTGTTTATAGTCTTGGGGTTGTTGATCATCTTGTGTTAAGAACACTTGTTCTTCACTGTCCAAACCCATTAAATTGATGTGGGTATCTTCTATTTGTTCACTAGTGGTTGAGGTCTATGCATAATTTTCTTGAAATGGAGGTCTGATGTTCTGATAAGGACTAGTTCTCCCACCATTTGGGTTTTGGTTTTTTCTAAAATTTGGATTTCTAGTGGTGTTGCTTGTTTGTCCTTCCCAAGAGGAATTTCTCTCCATGGTCTCAACTCTATCTCCCAACCTTTCCATACACTTCATGATTGCATCTAGTTTTTGGTCAAAGGTTGAGGGTTCCTCTTTGAATGTTATTCTTCTCTCATTTTTTGCTCAGGTTCTCTTGGAAATTAGATTTGCCTCCACACTTACAGCTATGTTTTGCATATCTGCAAGACTTGGAGGTGCTCTTTCTCTTAATTGATATGCCATGTCTGAGTGAAATCCATCAGGAAATTTAATCAAGGCCAAATCAGGAGGAGGTCTCAAGTTTTGAGGGATAGCATTATATACGTTGTTGAACCTAGCACAGTAATCTTGAACTGTCTCTTGTGGGCCCCTTTTCAAGTTATCATACTCTGTCAATATGTGTAGGGGGTCCTTCTTCTTTTCCCATTTGTTTAAAAAACTTAGGTATAAGGCATCAGGATTGACTATAGAGTTTGCAGCTAGAGACCTAAACCAATTCCTTACCTCCCCTGTCAAACTTTGCACAAAAAATTTCATTCTTACATCTTCATCATCTATCTCATAGTTCTCAAAATAGTTGTGCATCCTCTTAGTGTGTTGCTGGGCAGTATAAGTGCCAGTTCCATCAAAGTAAGTGATTTTGCCTTGATAGTCTTGGGGCATTGCCCCTGGATTTGCAGGCAGGACTAAAGGAGCATATCTAGCCATATTTGCAGGGATTAAAAGGGGGCAGCAAGAAGGAGTGGAACAGCTGGAACAACAGGGATAACAGGAGTAAGGTGTGTTGGGGATGGAGGAGTGGGGAAACTACCTTGGGAAGTGGATGAAGAACTAGGATAAGTAGGGATAGTGTGAGGGTGAACTAATGCTTTGACAAGAGTAGGAATATAGCTCTGCCGATTTGGCTCTGTATATGAATTTGAGAGCTCCCCTTGCTGTTCTTGCTTCTTTAAGATTTTGCCGATTAAATTAGGGTTTTCAAAGATAGATGGGGGATTAGGGTCCGGATTGGACCTAGTATAACGAGATTTCTTCTTTGGAGCCAGCTTGTGAGTTCTCTTTCCTTAATATCTTATGATATGATTTAAACATGAAGCTTATTTCCTTTTACTTGGTAATTTTGGCATAAGTTCCCCAGTGGAGTCGCCATTAATTTTAGCACTCAGGTTGTTCCCTGCTTCCTAAAGGGAATACGGCCGAGGTAACCATTGACCAATCTTTTAGCTACAGGTCCTAGCCTACCTGCAACCAGAGAGGGCTCTCTGTTTATAATTTTAGCTTTGTTTGACGAATGTTTTTAGGCTAGTTATGGTGTACTGTTTTGTTTTGAATTTGGTGGGTTGGTGAATCTAGACAGAACTGAGAATATAGATCATAGAACAGTTTGGTCCATTGGGCAATGGAGTTGAGGTATTTGTGCTGCTAAAAGTAGATTTAAGAGGGAAGAGTGTTGTTGTAGAGCAAGATAGGCATATGTGAATCAATTTACCATATTTTTTGATGAAATTATGGAATTAGTGAGTGAAAGGCAGTTAAGAGTCTTTCACAATGCTAACAAAGAAAAATGAAATTATTGCTTAAGAGCAGTTAAGAATTCTTAAACAATTTTCACCATGACAGAATTAGTTTAGACATGAGCAATGAACAATTCATATCCATGGCCAATCCAGAAGAAAACATATTTAGAAATAGAGATTGAGCATAGGGTGTTCAAAACAAATCCTAGGCTATTCTTTTTCTCTATTTACTAGGATTATGAAAAAACATAAGAATTATGGAAAACACAGAAAACACATACACAGTTCATAGAAACTTATTGCTTTAGCAAATGACACAGAAATTCTGCAACAAAATAGAGCTATTCATTTCCATCTCCAGACATCATAGGAACTAGAAATCTCCACCAGTAATTTGTATTATCAAAATGTCTCAAAAATACAATTGAGCTCTTCAGAAAGAATTACACTACAACCGACCCTCAATACGTTATCTGAGGGGATATATATACAAAAATAGGGTACAAAATATCTCAGCAGAGAGTTATTGCGCAATTAATTGCACCACCAACTCTCTTACAAAAAGTAAATGAAAACATAAATATAGCATTTAATGTTGAGATGGCTGCTATCTTTCTGTCAGACAGCTTTGACTTTATGCCTCTAGAAAGTGGGTTGTAGCTGTGCCTTTAACTCTACGTTAATTGAGCCTACTGTCTGGGTGTGTTGGTGAGTCACTTGTACGGATGCTCCCTGTCATACCTGTATGCTGATCTGTCTGCTGACCTGTACCGTGACTGGAAAACTTGATTTTTCTCAGAAAAGGAAATAACACATTGGCATTATCTGGGAAGAATTTCCAGCATTGCCTGCCACCAATCAGCTGGAGGTAGCTGATGCCTCTTCATTTTCACTAGTGTTTCATCTACCTCTGTGTGTTTGTAGAAGTTTGGAGGCACCTCAAACAGATGATTTATTTCATGTTGAATAAAGAATATATTTTCTAACTTGTCATAGAGAGACTACCCAGAGGGAGGCCCTGCCTCTTCTGTGGAGCTGCTAGATGTTGTTATCTGATTTTCAACATAATTGTTGATCCTTGTCATATACTAATTACATGACAGCAGCTGTCTTGTACCAGTCACTAGGCTTGGCAGTCCTTTGTCTTGTAGAATTGTCATTTTTGCCCTGAATTCATCAATCTCTGCTTTCATTTCCTGACATTTTCTCTCAAGAGTTTGAGTAAAATTCCTCAAGTTCAGTACCTTTTTGGCTGTCACGATTGTATTTGTTCTGCTGCTTATCTCTAGAGCTGCCAGTTCCTCTCTAGTGCGGTTATTGAGGAAATGTATCATTTTGGTGGCCTGCTCAGGCATTATTCCCAGTGTTGTCCTGGCTCTTTGTATTTCCACATGAGCCATACCTATCAGCTCAACCTACTCATAAATTGCCTGAATTGACCTCCATTGGTCCTGTATTGATTGGCCAATTTTGGCCCAAATAATCTTCTTTATTTCTGCTAGGGTTTTACCTAGGAGCAATTCATTTTCCAGAGTTTTTACTTTGGCCTCTAAGGCCTTTATTTCTCTTTGTTTTTCTGCTACTGTCATCTTTGATTTATCATAACTTGTCTCCAGCTTCGCCAGTCTATCCTTGGCATCATTTATTTCAGTTACCTGAGTTTCAAGCTCTTTAATAGCTTTGATCAAGTCCTCCATGCTCATGCTGGATTTTGCTGCTGTTGTTGCTTCTGTTGCTGATGTAGCTGTGGTAGGTGCTGGAATAGCAGGAGGGGCTGTTGTTGCTTGTGTAGGAGGGGTAGGTTCAAGAGTTGTTGATGTTTGAGGGGGCTGGGAGGCTGACTCCCCTTGCTTGTCCTGCAGTGCTTTCTCTAATTCTGCTACCATTTGTAATATTTTTTCATTCATTACCAGAAGCAGCTCCATAGCATCATCTACTTGCTTTTCTTGTGCAAGTTCTACTCTTTGAGGGTGAATGGTAGGAGGCAATTTTGCCTGCCTTCTCAGTGCAGCAATGTCATCCTCTTTTTTCTTCATGAGGGATCTAACACCCTTGGGATCCTTTGGTTCATGTCCCAAATCAATTATTATGTCTTCCAGAGTCTTTATCCTATTGTCTTTTGCAGAGGAAGACAACCTTTCCAAATCAAGCTGTGTGTTTGTATTCTTCAGGGCTTCTTTAAGCTGATGGGCCAGCATTGCCCTAGCTTCCAGTGTTGCATACACCATTTCCCCAGTCTGTTTATGCAGCTCAATCTGATCCATGGGGTGTATGTCTTTGGAAAAGACCTCCAAGTTTGTTCTGTAGTAATCTGCAGGGGTCTTGGGATGTGGGAATTTAGGCTTCAAATGAGTGAAGATCATTTTTTCCTCCTTTAGATCATAGGCAGCCATTAATCTTTGTTTTTTGGTTGGAGTTGTCTTCAAGAATTGCTCATAGAGCTGCACTCTCACCAATTCATTCTGTGCCTTAATCTCTATGAAGCCTTCTTTGATTGCAGCTGGTTTCTTGCCCTGTTGTCTTGAGGAGGATACCTCTGTGGTGTGTTGTAGGGCCTGTTCTAGCTGAAATTAGATAGTGGCAGTCTGTTGGCTTGTTTTTCGTTCTCTGTTGTGGCTTTCTGGCAGTTCCTCACTGATATCTCCTCCTTCTGTTTCAGGGTTAATTCTCGGCCTCTTGGCTTCTGGTTGCTGTGATGACCCTGTCGGAGGTGCGATCTTCTCTCTGTCTCTCTTTTTTCCTCTCTCATCATTGAGAGGAGTCTACAAAACTGGGATTTGGGGTTGTTCAGTTTGCTCTGAAGGGGCTTGCCCTGATTGCTGATCCTTTGATGTGCTGGGCTGCCCTGTCTCTGCCTGTTGTTGTTCATCCATCTTTTCTTTCCCCTTTGCTGTAGTTGTTGTTGCTGGAGCTTGTTGGGTGTCCTGTACAGCTGGAGTAGTAGAAGTGCCTTCTCCTGCTTGGACTGGTTGTTTGAAGAAGACCTGTTGACAAGAATCCAAGTCAAGAGTTTTTTCCAGATCTTTCACAGTCTGCTCCATTTTTTCTTCCTGAGTCAATTCCTCTACTATTGATTCAGGTACCCATTCATCTTGTTTGGCAAAGTGTTGTATTTGTGGGTATGGGAAATGCTTATAGGCTAGCAGCCTATACTTGACCCTCCTAACACTGATGAAACCTTCAGGGTCATAAGGGACCCACCAGAAGCTTCATTTGAGTTTGAGCTATTGCCCCAGTATTTGATCAGCTTCTTGCCAACCGTCATTCTTATTCATGACAAATGGGCCTAGGTAGTCTCTGAACTTTAGGTTGGCTTTCTTCTGGGCACTATGGAAGTGTGTCAGATCAGAGTTTATAAGTTGTCTATAGTACTCCAGGGAAAATAACCTCATAGGCACATATTTTGGGAGCCTATAGGGACAGAGCTCACAACCATAAATTCTGATGACTGTGTGATTTTGGTACAAGTACCAATCACCTATCTTGTAACTCCTGGATAGCTACAAGATTTTCTGCATATCCTTGGGCAATCTGGCAGGAGGAGTCCTCTTTAAGAGGCATGTGACTGGATATACGAACTGGTCAATAAATTCACAGTATGAGTAGGGGGAATTTTGGACTTGGTGGAAGACTGAAGACCAGAAGATAATAGACCTCCTCTCACCCTGTGAGTCTAGCTTCTTGATTGGGCACTGGAAGCAGTCTGTTTGATAGTACATGAATAGGTGATAGATGTATGAGGAATACTTAAATATTGCCTCCCTCTTTAGTCTTGACAATTGATCATGTACCTTATTGGCAATATATTTGGCATAATTGTACTTCATAGCAGGGGGTTTCTCAAGGCTATATGTAGACAACATGGCCAGCACAGTTTCATCAACATCCTCATTGGTAGTGAACCCCAGCACATAGGTTAGCATATCCACCAGCAGCTTGCCTACCTCATTGAAATCTGCATAAGAAAAAGGAGGTGGCCCAGAAGGTTGACAGTCTGACTTCATGAATTTCCTTACTATTGTAGCAATGTCTGTGCTAGAGAGCTTGGAGCCCTCATCTAGCAAGTAGTTAATGGAGAAGGGGTATAGCAACAGGGTTTGCTTGTAGTTCAGCATTTGGTTGATGGAGTCTGCTGTTATGTAGAAGAGGATGCTCCCAGATGGAGACTTCACAGCTCTGAGCTTCTAGTCATAGTTTTCTGCATAGAGGTGAATGACTTGAGGAAAAATGTTTACAGAAGGCAGGAAGTAGGTGGGCAGATTGGATTCCCAGATTCCATACAGGTCACTGTTGTCCAAGTGACTGTTCCTTAGCTGGGAGAAAGTTTGTAAATGATTCCTCTCTGCCACAAAGTCTGTAATGAGGAAATCACTGTCCACCAGTGGCATGGCTTCCTGTTCTTTGCTAGGTGGATTCACAGGAGCTACATCCAGAGCAGCTAGGGTGGCCATTGTCTAGTTTTAACTGGACGTCTTACTGGATTTTCAAGTTTGATACAGAAGATGAGGAATGCTAGCCAACTTCTGTTTGGCAGTGAGCAACTTGACAGTGTAAGGAGGCTCTTGCAGGTTCAATGAACTATGAGGCACTCTGTTTTGAAGAACTAGAGTTTGTTTGAGCTAATTAGCTGGTTGTTTGCAGGGAATCTCTGTTAGCAGGGGTGGGGGAACTGCTGAATTAGTTTTCTAGCCGGTAGCTCAGCTCCTTCAATTGCTTTTGTGGTGAATTTTACAGAGGGGCACAGGTTTCTTCCGGGGTTTTGTCGCACAGGGGTTCAACCAGCTTCTTAATTGATTTTCAGTGGCCAATTTATCAATGGGGAGCTTTTAA
>APFE031379118.1:0-14677 GCA_000404065.3 Pinus taeda
AAGCTAACATCAATGGCTGAAAGTAAATCTATGCAAGAAAATAAAACATCTTATAACATTTCACAGATTAACACTAGCAGAGATTAACCCCAAAGTCTTTTTTATTTGCACATGAAAAACGATTACAAGAGAGCTTTCACTCAGCACACGACTGAAAGGTCGAATGTTCTCAAATGACCCCTGACACCCTATTTAAAGAAAAAATTCCCAACGGCTAGTTCAAGTGATCCATGTCAAAGTAATCTCGACCGCCAATGAGGATCAAAATCTCTTTTAGCTCATCTGTTGAAATTTTAAAATGTGAGGAAATTTCAACATTTTTTAAAATTAAATGCATTTTAATATATAAAAATTATAATTGTGCATTTAATTTCCTCAAAACTTGACTTGTTATTATTTTTTATATATTTAATTTTATTTTATTATTTTTTTTAATTTATTATCTATATATTTATATTATTTATATATTTAATTTTTTTTTGGACCCTCGAACTTAGCCTTTGGGAATTTTACCTAGACTTAAGAACCTATGAGGGGATAAATAATTTTTCTAACCCTCAAGACACTTTACATCACGATTTTTACATTTTTTACATCTTAGGGGGCAAACCCATTTGACATAGACCCTCATAGACTACTCAATTCTACAACACAAATATAATCTAACAGATCAAGCAATTTGTAATAAAATAGCCTACCCAAATAGTTAGGAATATTCCCAAATCACTTTTACATAGATTCGATAAAGAACGCTAGGAGTCCCCTAAGATTCTAATGACAAAATCCATTCCGGCTTTGGGGTTAGACTGAAGGAAAACTCTACCAATCATGGATCAGTGAGACAAAAATCCTTCCGGAATGTAGATCATCACTAAAAAATTAGGTTTACCTAGGCAATTACATACATGATACAGATCTGCTAAGATTATTTACAATTTACACATGTAGACTAGGTTTACAACATAACATGATCAGGCTGATGATGATAATCGAATGGCACAGACATATCGATCAAACACTATCCCTTTTTGCGAAAAAGGGAGTGTACTGCTATGGGTAGTTGAAACGTAGTGGTCAACATCTGGCTCTACTTGGGGACGCATTGCTACACTGTAGGAATGTGAGAATCCAAAATCTGCATCCACGCAACACACAACAAAACATAAGTAGCGTCCATCCAAAAATTATCATATAATGTTAAGCACAGAAAAGACATAAGCTCTTCATTTATTAACTATCTAGTAACATGAAAAGTAAATCTAATCCTAAAACAAAAATGAAATGTTGAAAAGACAAGGAGTAGGGTTAGAAATACAGAGGATGCCCCATGGCATCAGATGCGTTCAATATAGTGTATATTGAGCATTTTCCTGCTTTCAAGCAAGTCTGTCGGCTGCTTCTCGGATGTGCCATGTCCAATTCTGCATACGGTAGGGCTTTTTCCTATCCAAAAATCCAGCTACTCGCGGCCATCTAATGTGTCAAATCGCTTTCTCGTTCTCTTTCTCTTGTGCTTTTTCTTTGTGGAAAATTCTGCTTCAAAACCCTCAAATGAAGTATGTAAGATATGCGTGACATGTCTTTCTTCATTTTGCATCTGATCTTTATCATTTTCAATTTTATCTGGGTCACTTTCAATTAACCACTTTTCAATGGATCTATTGACATCTCCTTGTTCCTTTCATCCTCTTACTACTGTTGAAATTTCTATACCTGTATTGTAATGGCATCCATCTGGCTAGAGTGTTCAACCTTCATAGCATTGATTTCCTTTAATATTCCTAATTAGCTATGGTTAATTGGAATATTCGATTTTGTTCAATTTTTGCCTTCTATAGTTATTTGTAAATAAAAAGTGAGGAAGGGGGGAACATAACTCACTTTAGAAATAAAAAGTCACTTCCTAGGTAGCACAACGTTGTGACTTAAAGGGGAGCCAAGGGGGCCAAAGGGGGACGCAGAAATGGAGCCCATGCAGACACATGGAGCAACTACGCAGGAGGAAAAGAACACGTGGCAAGAGGGGAATCACACAGGAGGAGATGAGCCTAGGGATTGTGAGAGGCAGAGGCTATAAAATAGAGAGGAGCCCCCTCATTTTGGATCATTAATTTATGTGCATTTTGAGCTAGTCATTTCGACTTCTGAGCACGCTGGCTGTTTAGCTGGTCTGCAGCACTGTTTAGTGCATGGAGTGTCTCCATTCGGAGATCTCACCCTTAGCCCCGGGGGACTTCGAGTGCCTGCTTAGGCAAAGTATTTCCATCGGTATTTCAGTAGTAATTTAATTATCATTTCAGCAATAGTTTCATCAGCTTTTTGGAGGACTGCGCAACACTTGGAGAGGGACGCAGTTCTTTTTGGTTGCAATGCTAGATCGGGGTTTGTGTTGGTGTTCTTTGATGATATCCTCATTTACAGCAAGACTTAGGAGGAGCATCTCCAGCGCATTAAGACAGTGTTGCGCATCTTGGAGGAGCAGCAATTCTATGCCAAGCTCTCCAAGTGTGAGTTTGGGTTGACGGAGATGTTTTACTTGGGACACATCATAGGGGTGGACAGAGTGAGAGTCCATGAGGAGAATATCAAGGCCATCAGAGATTGGCCGGAGCCGAGGAATGTGACAGAACTTTAGGGATTCATTGGCATTGTACTTACTACCAGAAGTTCATCAAGAGTTTCTCACAGCTTGCTGCCCCCCTGACAGATCTGACGAGGAAGGGGGCATTCAGTTGGTCGGATACAACGCAGTGAGCCTTTGACAGGCTCAAGGAGGTTATGAGTCATGACCAGCTGCCCAGTGCTTGCATTGCCGGATTTTTCGTAGCCATTTGTTTTGGAGTGTGATGCGTCGGGAGAGGGGATTGGCGCAGTGTTGATGCAGGGAGGTCACCCTATAGCCTTTGAGAGCCGGAAGCTCCTTTCGCACGAGAGGTTGTATTCTATATACGACAAGGAAATGTTGGCCATTATGCATGCATTGGCCAAGTTCAACTAGTATTTAGTGGGTAACAGGTTCAGGGTGAGGACAGATCACAACAACGTCAGGTTCTTTTTAGAGTAGAAACAGCGACAGGAGAGGCAACAGAAGTGGATCAGTAAGATCCAAGCGTATGACTTTGACATTGAGTATGTCAAGGGTAAGAACAATGTCGTAGCAGATGCCCTTTCACGTAGACCAGCCACGTTGTCTCTTATGAGCTTGGACACAGATTGGAGGGCTCGACTCTTAGTAGAGTACTCCAAGGACAGATTTGCAAGTGAGGTTTTGGATGGGTAGGTGGTGGATGACAGGTACAGGGTGGTCGATGAGATCATCTACTACAAGGACCATATCTTCTTGACTGAGGGATCTCAGCTCAAGAAGAAGATACTTCAAGCAACACATGATTCACCATTGGCCGGCCATCAGGTGTTTACCAAAACCTACAGGGCCATTAGAGAGAGGTTCTCATGGAAGGGCCTCAAGGAGGACGTACTCCAGCATATCCAAGAGTGCGATATTTGCCAGAGGAACAAGGGGGAGATGAGCCATCCCGTAGGATTATTGCAGCCTCTTCCCATTCTGGAGGGGGAATGGGAGTGTATTTTGATGGACTTCGTCATAGGGTTGCCCATGGTACAGGGCAAGGATTGTATCTTTGTCGTCATTGATCGACTGACAAAGTACACACATTTTTTCGCCATATCTGCACACTACATAGCAGCACAGGTGGCCAAGCTATTCTTTAGAGAGGTCTTCAGGCTACATGGTCTTCCTAAGACCATCACCAGTGACAGGGACAGCCGTTTCATGGGTGAGATTTGGCAGGAGCTTTTCCAGTTGGTGGGGACGGAGTTGACACTGAGTACCAGTTATCACCCACTGACGGACGAGCAGATAGAGATACTTAACAAGTGGCTAGAGGGCTACTTGCGTAACTATGTCAATGGGCAGCAACGAGCATGGCTGGAGTGGCTGCATCTTGGGGAGTACTGCTACAACACTACACATCACATGTCCATTGGTATGTCACCATTCTATGCTTTGTATGGATATCATCCTTTATCTTTTTCTGATGTGATGTTTGGTGTTAGCAAGGCTCCGAGAGCCAAGATTTGGATCCAAGAGAGTCAGGATATTCTCCGAGCTCTCAAGGATAATATGGCTACAATGCAGAACCAGCAGAAGCTGTATGCTGACAGGGGTCGGGTGGAGAGATAGTTTGAGGTAGGGGACTTGGTCTACCTACGATTACAACCATACCAACAGTCGTCACTGAAGCAGAAGGGCGTTGAGAAGCTCAAGCCCCACTTTTATGGGCCATACAGGGTGATACGCAGGATTGGACAGGTTGTGTATGAGTTGGAGTTGCCCCAAGGCAGCAAGATTCATAACGTTTTTCATGTATCATGCCTGAAGAAGGCATTGGGGCAGTAGGTGACAGTGACAGATGAGCTACCACCCACAGATGATGAGGGGCATTTGGTGTTGCAGCCAGAGGCTATTATTGATACTAGGAAGAGGCAGCTGTGGAGCAGGACGGTTCGGGAATTCTTGGTGAGGTGGAAAAATTTACTAGATGAGGATGCCACTTGGGAGAGTGAGAAAATTTTGTAGCATCCATCACTTCAGTTGCTTGAGGACAAGCAACATTTTGAGGACAAGCAACATTTTGCCAGGGGAGACTGTAATATTCCTGATTAGCATGGCTAATTGGAATATTCGATTTTGCTCAATTTTTCCTTCTATAGTTATTTATAAATAAAAACGTGAGGAAAGGGGGGACATAACTCACTTTTTGAATAAAGTCACTCCCTAGTAGCACAACGTTGTAATGTAAAAGGGGAGCCAAGGGGGCCAAAGGACCACGTAGAGAAGGGGGCTGACATAGACACTTGGAGGGACTGCGCAGATGGAGAGGAGCACGTGGCAAGAGAGAGGCTACGTTGGAGGAGGTGGGCCTTAGGGTTTTGAGAGAGGCCAACGCTATAAAGGAGAGAGAAGCCTCCTCATTTTGGCATTCAATTATGTTGCATTTCAGCTAGTCACTTCAACTTAGAGCACGCTAGTTGTTTAGCCTGTCTGCAGCACTGTTTAGTGCATCGAGTGTCTCCATTCAGAGATCTCACCCTTAGCCCCAGGGGACGTTAAGTGCCTACTTGGGCAAGGTAGTTTCATTAGTATTTTGCAGGAGGATTGATCTTTGGAGTTGAGGAGGAACTGAGCATTTTGATGACTATGCAGTCTTGAGAGAGGAGGACGCAGTCTCTTTTGTTAGGAGCTTCGGATTGGGTTTATGTGGAGGATTTGAGCTTGGAGATTGAGCAAGGGATCAGCCCTTGCATATTGGAGGATTTTGGCGGAGTCTCGGGCAGAGTTTTGGAGGATTCTCTTCAGTGGCAGCGCAAAGCCTTGAGGGGTAGCATAGATTCTCAAGGGGGTGATTTTCGGGGGTCAACTATTTTAGAAAAGCTTTCAGGGCTTTTCTGGGTTTATTGAGCAAAGGTTGATTCCAGAGTTTTAGCATTTTCTAAGGAGGGGAACAACCCCAAATCCTCACTTGATTCCAGCAATAGCAGCAGCACAGCAGTTCTCCGACAGCTTGGACGCAGTTCAGAGAGAGGCTATTTCCTTACCATTCTGAGTGTATTTCTTCACTTGCCTTGTGCAAGTCGAGATGCTATCTTTCTGATCACCTCTTGTACTCTGTTCATTACTCATTATAATAAAATGGCTTAGCATTCCTCTCTGCATTTCTTGAGTATCTGCTTATATTCCATGTATATATTATTGTATGTTGCACTACTGTTATTTTTTTTTTTTATCTCTTTGAAATTCCTAGCTACTATACCGCTTGTGTGTTTTTCTCCTATACTCTTAGATAGAGTCTAGAAAGGGCCAGGTAGCCTCCAAATCTCATCCTCTTTTCAGAGGTGACATATCTGGTAAACGCCCTCCCAATCCATCTCTGGTTGGAGTTTTCTTGTGTTCGAAGGATATCCCTGAAAAGGGATATTACAGAATACCTTCGTAGTTAAGAGGGAGTGTTGGAAAATGTAACTATGTTCGGTCTTCAATAATGTACTTGTCAAAAGAATTATTATTATTATTATTGTGACTTATTAAAGCGTGGGTTTCATGCTTGGGTCACCATGTTTTAGGTCAAAGTCACCATTGAGGAGTTATAGGATTTATTCTGTCTATAGATTCATTGTACATTTAAAGAGACCCTTATTAGGCTTTTGAATCATATAAAAACATTAAGTATTGAGTCAAACATGAATTATGTAACCTCCACACCATGTCGGCCTAGAAGAAGATCAAGTCGGCCTAAGGACCCTATTCGATCTAACAAGAAACCTATAAAAGGAAGTTCATCAAATTCATTTGGAGCATCAATCTCACGCACAAGTTCGAATCCCATGTAGCTGGAAAGAAGTGCGAAAATCTCTTATAGTTGGGAAGAAGTGCGGATTTGTCTTACAGCTAGGAAAAAGGTGTGAAGTCTACTGCTAGAGAGCCGAAGTGAATGCAAGTTTGTGGAATTCTAAGAAGAGAAAGAAAATCGAAATTTTGGTGTTTCTCTTTCTCTATTTCATGTCCTATATTGGGAGATCAAAGTCTTCCAAGTTTTACTGTTGCCAGAAGCTATCAGTTGTCGTAAGTTGTTGCCTAGTCGGAATTGCTGGAAAGAGGTCAAAATTTTGGAAGCCTGATTTAGTGTGGAGATAAGGTCTAGTTGGGCTAGGGCGAAGAGTCTCAAAGAATACGATTTAAAGGAATAATTATCTTGACTAGGTTTTTCCCTCGAGGGGGCTTTTTCCCTAGCATGTGCCTACATCTGGTGTCTATTATTTTATGTGCTACTGCTTTTGGTAATTGCTTGATGAACTAAAGAAAGAAGATATAAATAATCGTAATAGTAAGAAACATCACAAGTAATTATCAAGAACAAGAAAATCTTTCTGCATTTCTGATTTTCTAACAATTCTCACCATCTTGTGTAAAACAAAGTTCAAGATCTAGTTGTTGTGGTTCAAGGAATGGATATTGCCCAAAGTTAGTCTCATGTAGATCGAGCGCACCACAACTAGCTTGATTTTCCACTAGCAGGTATGTAAATTCTTTTCGAGTCTCTTCTATCTCTTCATATTTAGTATTTTGACGGTAATTTTCAAACAAACCTTCCAAATATTTTAGAAACGGCTGGAACTAGAGAATCATTCTTTGATGAAACTTAAGTTCCCATGCGATCACACTGTGTAGAATGAAAGCAAACACATATCTGAATGGTAATATTATCAACACTATCGCCATTCATAAAAGTTAAAATACAACTTCATTAGTAACCTAGGTTTCACCAAATGTAAAAATTGTCTGAAGCTTCAAAAGTGCAACATTTAACTTTTGAAGGTGATCTTCCATATTCATTGTCTCCTTTAATGCAATAATATGTTGAATGGTGTTTGCAGGTGTTTTTTATGGTATTGTTACTTTACCAAAGTTCATTCCTAATCATCCCTGTGCTTTAAGTGTTTCCAATACAAGCATTCTCATTGCCACAACAATCAAAAGGAAAGAAAATATATATTGAAGCCAATTCTTGTAAATGAGTGTATATGCAACTCCAAGAAATTAAATTGTTAACAACAGGTTCTTCCAACATATAAGCTTTCTGAAATTGATATCAATGACTGCAAATGGTAGAATAAGCTACTTGAAAAGGTAAATATTGCCTGGAATTCCCTTTAACAATGCAACATTGATTATGGATTGTGTCTTTTCAAACATTTGGCTTTTCTGTTTGCAATTCAGTGTAACCCTTTCCATTAGATTCACATCTCCCACAACAAGGTTTCTTGTAATGACTAGTGCTTATCTCCTTGAATTGTGCTTCAAAAATGCAATAGATTCCCCAATGCCCCATGATGTAGATATCATCCACCTATGGAGGTATATGCTTCAATCTAAACCAACTACATGAGGACCAACTCTAAAGTCATTTTGTGTTGAAAATCCATTTCTCTCAAAATCCTCAATAATATTTTTAGATTTCTTATCTAGAAATCCATCCCAAGATTCAACTGCAAGGGTTGGTAGACTAGATCCCCACTTGGAGCATTATTCAAATAAGAAAATTGTGCATTCTTAATTGGATCTTTAAGGGCTATTCCTTGCATGGAGTGGAGAGGCTAGAGTCTCAGAATGCTATGCACAACACCAGTTCCTGCTTTACTACTCCCACTGTTTTCTCCATTCGCATAAGTCATTGAAGGGTCATTGATCGCAGGGCCATACTCTCTAATGAATGCATAAACAAAAATTATTTCTTTAATAAAAGAATGTCAAACATCACGCTGCATTTCTCCATGAAACTCAAAAAATTCCAAATTCCATACTTCAATCTTAGAATTAGATGACACTGATATAGAAAAATCAAAAAGTGAGAGTCTAAAAGGGCCAACTTTTGTCTTTCCCACACATGCGTTGCAATTTGTAAGGTTAAGTATTATAGCCTTCTGATGTTTGGTTAAGTCATTTGCCTTGAAATATAGTGCACGATCTATTAAAGTCAACCTCCCTGGCTAAGCAATGTTTCTATTCCATTCCAAAATTGGTCGCTTACTACTAACACCAATGCAACAAGGGTTGTTTTAGAGGCAAAGGAAAAGATACTAAATGGTTTGGTATAATTAGGGCTGGCCAAGGTTGGAGCTTCAGAGATAGCCTTCTTGATTTGGTCAAATGCATACCTGGAAGAGACAATCCATTTAACTTCATGATCCTTTCGGAGCATATCAGTGATGTCCTTCACAATTTCAGCATAATTTGGGATGAACCTCCTTAAAAAATTAATCTTGCCTAGAAAAGTTTGGATCTCCTTCTTGTTTCTAGGTAATGACAATGTTTTTATTGCAGAAACATGTTTTTGATCAATCACCACTCCTTTTGAGATCATATGGCCTAGCAGTTTTCCTTCTTTGATAGCAAAAAGAGACTTTTTAGGATTGAGGGATATTCCAAATTTCCTACACCTGTCAGAGACCTTCATCAAGTGCTTTAGATGTTTTTGATTAGAATTAGAAAAAACAGTTATGTCATCAAGATAAATGACTACGAATTTGTTTACCTGACCTACAAAAGCTATATCCATAGCCCTTTGAAACGCTGCTCCAGCATTGGATAAGCCAAAAGGCATTCTAGGATCAACATTTATTTGATTGTAACCTGAAAAACCATCAAGCATAGAAAGTCTTTGTGCTTTTGAAACCATTTGAAGTAACTGATCCATTTTGGGTAAAGGGTAATTATCCTTTAATGATGCTTTGTTCAAATTTCTAAAGTCCACACAAAGTCTAATTTCTCCATTCTTTTTTCTAACAGGAACTAAATTAGCAACCCAATTAGAATATCTAAGAGGGAGGATTTCCTTTTCTACAGTTGGTAGAAGTGCTTGATTAACCCTCCTAACTAAGTCACAGGACACGTCCCCTAGGGTCCCGTGTCCCGTATTTCACGTATTGGACACGAAAACGGCCGAAATACGTGTCGAATACGATTTTTATCGTGTCATAAAAAATGGAATACGTATTCGGCGTTTTCGTTCGTGTCATAAATTCAGCATACGCGTATTTCGTGTATAGAATACGTTGCCCTAACGTATTTCACCGTTTTGAATACGTACTGGGGAAAAAACACTTATTAAAGCCTACGCATGGTCTTTTCGGGGTTATTTTCGTTGTTGCTTAACTTGTAGACTTATAGCCTAGTGAATAATCACCACCTCATGTGGTTGGCCACAAAGCCCACAGTTCAGTTCCCGTCAAATTAGCATCTAATCTGAATCGTGATCTCATCCTTTATTTTTCTTTAGTTTATGCCATTTTATGCCAGACACCTGGAAAAATCACTAAGACAAGAGATGACAGATTTTAAAATTCAAGGCAGATCATTTCAATGGAATGATGTAACAAAACCGGTAAGCAATGGAGGTAAAAGAATTACATGACCTGACAAAATGAGATCTCTATCATATCCCTGCACAGATTGCTAAGAGCAAATTGAAAATGGATGCAGTGTACAGACAATTTACATGACCAACCTGCTTGACTAATGATGATGATGATCGTCATACAGCTCTCCTAACATAACCATCATTTTTACATATCTTGTAGGTGTACAGAGATCAAACTCCAACACTTATTTTGGACAAATGAAGACTCATATGCTTCTAAATTTGGCATGAAATTACGAAAAATCAATTACACCATAAAAACAAACTCCAAACAGGACAAGACGACAATAATCATAAGATTTCTATGCACATTAAAGATCTGAAATGTGGTATCTTCATCACATGCTGGCATTTCTTCCCAGGGGATAGAAGAAACGAAGTAACAGAAACAACTTCATGGCTTTTGCTACTAATCACTCTTGACTTTGGCTCGATAAACAACTCTCTTCTTCTTTGATGAAGTATTCTCAATTGTCAATATCACTTTACCCAGCTCATGAATTTTGAAAGAGTTACGTAATGGTTTTTCATCAGAAGCCATTGTATTCATTTTCGGAATCAAATTGTGTATCTGCCTTCTGTATTAGGGACAAACTCTTCTCCATAGGTCACTTCCCAGCCCAAAACTGTTATATCCCAAACTATTGTGGATCCAACCTGTGAGTTCAATAAGGGAACAATAAATAAACTGAAGAAGCTCGTGAGTGAATACATCTGTCAGTTGTAGTCATTTGATTAGATAAGCTGCAGCCTGCAACCTGCAATTTAATATGGATAAAAAACTATATTTTGGTGTGTATATATATTATATAATTATATATATATATATAAAACGTGTCCCCCGTGTCTTGTTTCCGGGTCGCTGCGTTTCGTATTGAATACTCGTATTTACGTGTCCTCCGTGTCTCGTGTCCTCGTGTCATGTGACTTAGCCTCCTAAGTTTCTGTTGACAAGGTTTTGCTTTTGGTTTTAAAGGAACCTTATGCTTTATTATTGATGTATCATAAGTTTTTAGATCGGCATAGTTCCATGCAAAAACATCCTTGTATTTTTCAAATAACTTAAGGTATTGAGCTTTAATTTGGGGATCTAAGGATGCACAGATTTTAATGCTCCTAATGTCATCATTTGTTCCAATATTTACTTCCTCTATGTCATCTTGTGGAGAAATTGACTGTGGGTTTCTGTGAACATAATTTTGATCAAACAATTTTTCTAAAGGAATAAGTCCTTTGGGAATGAAATTGTTAGACAGCTGAATGATATTATGATTGGAAATTTTTGAGTTGAAATCTGAATTATCATTTTCATTTGAATTCTCAATTGTTTCTATTGTATTTTCATCAATTTGTAGAACTGGAAATTCATCTATAACCTGCAGAAAAGATTTTAACTGTTCATCATCTTCAAAAATATACCAGTATTTTAGGTTATATGGGATGGATGGCCTGTATTTGACGTTTATTTAATAGAGCACATTAGTTTGATCAGGGATTTTAAATGAACTAGCAGAAACAACTAAGGAATCTGCATGAATATTCTGATCCCTTGGGATATAAATCAAATTAAAAGCGTTGAAGAAATTTTCCACTGAATCCCAAACCTCATTTCGGTAAGATCTAAGCCTAGGATGTTTTGTCTGGCAAAGATTTCTTATTTTTTTAACAATGACTCTGAGTCAGTGAAAACACTCAAATTTTGAACCTTTAAGCTCTTGGCTAATTGCAGTTTTAAAAGGAGAACTGCATATTCAGCCACGTTATTTGTAACTTCAAAATCAAGTTTGCATGATTGTGTAATATTTTTTTTTTTCCAGTGAGATTAATATTACCCTAGCTTCTACTCCATCTTTTGTACAAGAACCATCAAAGAATAGCTTCCAGACATCAGTCTGATTTGTACAGGTCTTTCAATTACATCTTCAATTTTTGCTTGAGTTTCATGTGTTTGGTTTGAAGAAAGTTGGAAACAACCAAAATCTTGATCAATTGCATATATGGGATGGTTTCTTGGTTGATTTGTTTTACAAATAGTGTGCACAAATCTGACCTCTCTATACAACTTTAGTTGCTCTCCCCCATAAATTGGAATAGTGGCATAAGACATGTCCATCTGAAGAGTTCCCCCTAATTTGGCACAACAAGACCTTGAAAGGAGCATTCCAAATTTGGAAGGGATATCTGTGACAGCTATATCTAAGACTACACTCTTTACTGGGATTGGGGCAAGAGTTGCTACTAAATCCTTAATCAATCCTAGACAAGGAACCCTTTTGGAATCAAAGGTGTACAAATCATGATAGGATCTAGTTATGTCAAGATTTAAATGATCCATGATAATTTTTGGCATAAAATTATGTGATGCTCCAGAATCAAGCATACAATTGTATAACATAGAATCATTTGTTTTAAGAGTCACATAGAAAGGGGGTACTATTTCATCTACCATATCTGAGCTAGGACCAAAAACAACTGCTGGTTTTTCATCTTGAAGACTGATGATATCACTTTAAGCATCAACCGAGGTGTTTTGTATCCATTTGGATACTTGATTTTTATATCCAAGGTTTTTGGAAAGTTCTAAAAGTGGTATTGGTATTTTAACTCTTTCTAACTCCTTTTCAACATTAAATGCAGTTAAAACAATTTTTCCAATTTGAGTGGTATCAGTTGACTGATTTACTGGTCGAATAATAGTTGTTTGAGTTTCAACAGCTTTGGTACGAGGTTCAATTGTTGGGGGTTCCTTAGGGGGTCTTCCAGGACTTAGTCTAGGCTTAAGATCATTTCTTTTGTTTAGTTTTGCAATTAGGAATTCAGAAAAGGCATGGTATTTGGAAGCCTGTGAGGAGTCTTGATCTTGTTGAACCTACTTTTGTTGTGAGAGAGGAATTATAACAGTCTGACAAAAAGAGGTATCCATATTATTAATATCTTCAGTTATAGTCATAGTGTTGTCATTAGGTTGTTGATTATCTATCAATAAAGGAGTTGGAACCTGTTGATCGTTACTAGGCCCTTCAAGAATTTGTAATGGTGGATTTATTTTGTATTGACCTTGATTTTGGTTTTGGGGTCGAGTGACCATTTGTTGAACTGTTCTAGGTTAAGTTTCAATCTTGGAAATTCTATTGGATATATTTCTAAGAAGTGAAGTTATTTCATCTATTTTAGAGTCTTCAGTTTTAGTCTTAGAGGAAGTTGAGGCCTCTTGACTTGAGTTAAGTTTTCTTTGGGATTTTTCCTCTTTAGCTTTTAAAGTGGCTGAGGCAGACCTATTTGCTTCCACCTCTGTAGCATTAGTTTGCATGTCTTCAAGAGTCCTTGAAGCCCTTTCTCTTAACATCACAACAAAATCATCATCAAAAGCTTTTGAAAACCTAGATTTAGCTGCTGCTATAGGTGCTTTGCAATTAGGGGGCATCTTATGATAAAGTTTGTTGAACCTTTTGATAAAATTAGAGATAGGTTCACCAAAGTTTCTTTTAAGTTCTTCAAACTCGGTTAAAAGTAAAGAGCATATTTCTTCACTCCCAATTGATTTTTGAATATATTTGTTAATTCTTCCCAATTTCTAATGGAATTTGCAGGTAACTACCTAAACCAAGTCCTCACATTTCCCTCAAGAGATTGAACAAACAACCTCATGTAAAAAATTTCTTGTTATATGTTCATGTTATATGCAAAGTCTAGAAAGGCTTGAAGGTGATCCTCAGCTGAGGGACCTATTTCTTGTAATAACATTCTCCTAATTACAGCAACCAGAGAGATAACCAGGAAATTTAAAGACAGTAATGCATAAAATTGAAACCTGCACCTACCTGAACTGCTCGCTGACTTCCGATTCCGCTGCTGAACTGGTACTCCGTTGATTTAATTCCGAGATGGTCAATACCACCCGACCTGACAGAGCAACCTGGTTGCCCGATCCAGAGAAGCTCTCCACAGAGGCTCTCTATCCCTCCGTGCCCAGAACTCAGATCACTCAAGGCTCTTCTATAAAATCTCTTCTTCGGTTTCCTGCTAATGAGTTTTTCGTTCCTCCGCCTCCCTGCTCCCGGGTCAGCCTTCTGCTATATATTCCCCCTCGCCTGGCGGTGGCCGCCCTCCCACTTGCAGCCACCGCCTCTCAGCGTTCAAGCCTCTGCGATATTTGTTGTCATAAATTTCCAGTAGGTAGGCTTTATGAGTTTAGATTTCATACGATCGATATCCCAGGGTCTTATGCTGATTTTTTATAAATATTAAATGAGCACTTAATGTTATACTTAATGTTATATACATACTTGTAATATACTTAATGTTATACTTAATGTTATATACATACTTATAATACTTAATGTTATATATATACTTGTAATATTTCAACTATGTTATAATCATTTAAATGTTATATATATATACCTTTTAACATTTCAAAATATGTTATAGTATTTAATGATATATATATATCTTTTAATTTTTATAATTTGTAAAGTCTAACTATATAACATAAAGTTTTATGTATATATATATCATCTTCACATATTCTAAAGTTTAACATTTTTATTAATGGGTCAATTAGATGGGTTGTTACATACATCCCCCCTTCTGAAAACTTCGTCCCGAAGTTTAGAGCTTCAGGTTGAAGGTTTTAACGGACATGCCCCTTTCTATCCAGGTTCCCAAGCTATTCAAAC